>JADRCH010000871.1:4531-53014 GCA_019843965.1 Rhynchomys soricoides | reverse complement strand
TGTGTGTGTGTGTGTGTGTGTGTGTGTGTGTGTGTGTGTGTGTGTGTAAATGCTACCTGGTAAAGATGAACAGTCAGAGGCTAGGGCACAGTGGAGCATGTCTTTAACACAGCTACTTAGGAGGCTGAGGCAGAAAGGATCACAAGTTTGATTTAATTTAAATTTCACTTAGGCGTGTGGAGTCCTGAGAAAATGTGCAGTGTTGACATGAGCATGACCATGGCAAAGATGTCAGTGCCTTGCCCTGGCTGTCTCCCGGTGTCCACACGCCTGGTTCCAAGGCAGCTGGAGGTGGTACCTGTTAGCATTCTAAGCCCCGCCCCTCGGTTACCTGGCAACAGTCCGGTGTGCCTGACTCACTCTAAATGGGGCTGCTGGCCCACTCCGATCTCTTGCCTTCTTGCCCTCTGTCCCCTTCCTCCCCATACCTCTCTCCCCTCTCTCTCCACATGTTCATGGCCCTCCTCTTCTCTCTCTCTCTCTCTCTCTCCATCTCTCTCTCTCTCTTATTTTCTGTGTCTCTACTATCCTCTCAACTCCCCTCCACATGCCCTGAATAAACTAGTTGGTCGGTCGTGTGGCTAGTCCCTCAGGGATGGGGTGCCTCAGCATGGGCCCTCGAAGGCACTCCCTTCCCGCATACCTGACTACACATCCACCAAACATATTCTGCCGGGAGCCAAACCCATGAAAATTACCCGATGTTCTATGAAGCCTGGCCACTCTTTATCTTAGATGCGATTATGGAAAACAAGTAAATCTTGTGCTCCCATCCAACTCATCTTTATTAAAAAAAAAAACAAAAAAGTTTTGTCCCCCCAGCCTTGAGTAGGACAAACAACCTGGCTGGAGTCAGTCTGGCCTCTCTGCATTTGCAACCTCCTACTGGAACCTTGAGAAGTGACTGCCTGCTGAGCTTGCTGAAACGAAGGATCGGGTCTTTGGGCTTTCCCTTTATAAGGAGTACAGAACAAAGTTCATCCATGGCTGCTGGACAGCTACAATATTCCTTCTCTATTTTTTTTTTTTAAAGATCTATTTATTTATTTTATGTATGTGAGCACACTGTCACTCTCATCAGACACAACCAAAGAGGGCATCAGATTTCACTGCAGATGGTTGTGAGCCACCATGTGGTTGCTGGGAATTGAACTCAGGACCTCTGGAGGAGCAGTCAGTGCTCTTAACCACTGAGCCATCTCTCCAGCCCTTCCTTCTCTATTTTTATAAAACAACAGTCTGGGTCTCCAGCAAAGAGCATGGCCCAGCCAGTCCCTGCTTTTCCTCACTTGTGTGTCTTTCTTCATCCCCTGTCCCCAAGTCAGGTTCACCAGAACCTTCTGTGTAGGTCTAAACATTTAAAGAGATCCATCACGTGTGTGTGTGTGTGTGTGTGTGTGTGTGTGTGTGTGTGACGTGTCTTAGTTATTTATATTGCTGTGAAGAAACACCATGACCAAGGCTTATAAAGGAAGACATTTAGTTGAGGATTTTCTTTGGTTCAGAAGATTAGTCCACAAGCATGGCAGCAGGCTGGCAGGCATGGTGCTGGAGCAGTAGCTGAGAGCTTATGTCTGATCTGCAAGATAGAAGCAGAGAAGTGGGGGGGGGGTACTGGGGTACGGTCCTTTGAAACCTCAAAGCCCATCCCCAGTGACACACTTACTCCAACAAGGTCACACTTCCTAATCCTCCTGAAGAGTCCACCAACTAAGGACCAAGTACTCAAATATTTGAGCCTGTGGGAGCTGTTTCCATTCAAACTACCACATTCCACTTCTGGGCCGTCATATTTTGTAGCCATATCATAATGCGAAATTCATTCATTCCGAATCCAAAAGTCCCATAGTCCTTTGCAGTCTCAAGACTATTTCAAAGTCCAACGTCTCTTCTGAGACTCAAGGTCATCTCTTAACTGTAACCCACAGTAAAACTGAAAAGTAAATTACGTTCCTATGACATACGGTGGCACAGAATACACTTAATAACTGCAAGAGGAAGAAGTGGGCACAGTTAGGAAATCCTAGACCAAAACAAAGCAAGGCTGAAACCCAGCAATCCCGTAGTCCATGTCTGATGTGAGAGCTCTCTTCAGAGCTCCTACTTCTAGGGTTTTTCGTTTTGCTTTGTTTCATTTTAAGATTTATTTATTTTATGTATGTGAGTACACTGTCGCTGTCTTTCAGACACACACCAGAAGAGAGCATCGGATCCCATTACAGATGGTTGTGAGCCACCATGTGGTTGCTGGGAATTGAACCCAGGACCTTTGGAAGAGTAGGCAGTGCTCTTAACCATTGAGCCATCTCTCCAGCTCTACTCCTTCTAGTTTTATTGACTAGAAACCCTGGGCTGTTTCCACTCCTGTCTGCAGCTCTCCTGAGCAGGTATCCCATGGCTCTGGCATCTCCAATGCCTTACAGTCTCCCATGTAGGGGCAGGAAGGTGGAGCTTTGTGAGTTTCAGGCCAGAGTCTGGTTTCAAAAATTAAGGGGGGAGAGAAAGGGGTAACAGAAGGGGGAGGGGAGGCAGAGGGAGAGGAAGAAGAAGAGGACAAAAGGTCAAAAGATAGTCCCAGGGCAGGATCAGGCTTCTCAAGAATGCTGCATCTGCATTTCTCAACAGCCACAGAAGTGACTTAGGCAGTACCGGAAGTTAGCTGCGGTACTGCTTTGCAGCAGCGTTCTGTGCAGAACAGAGCTGTTACATCCTCAGCAGAGCAGCCGTGACCCACCAAGGTCAGGCCGGTTTACATTTCCTCATCCAAAGACCCTCAGCACAGGCTGCAGTCACAGCCTCCTGGGCACCATCCCCAGGTGCAGAGGATACTGCGCCAGCTGCTCCGGACTCCTGAGGCATTAGCATGTACAGGAAGTAAAGGGTTCATCATTAAAGCTGTGCAGCTTCCAGGAGGCTGGCTCCCATGCGGGGGTGGGGGGGTGGGGGCTTCGGTGATTCGGCTGTTTGGGGGGTCACCCATGCTCAGATAAACTCACTGACTCAGAAGTTAAACTTGGGTGGAAATGGTCCTTGGTGTGCTAGCGCCCTCTGTGGAAAGAACGGGCCTTTGTGTCTCCCAGGAAAAAACAACATGGTATCCATTTCTCAGAGGGGTTTTAAGGAATGTTTTTGAGACAGGGTTTTACTATGTAGCCAGGGCTGACCTAAACTGACCGTGGAGAGAAGTTGGCCAATAACTGCAGGCAGTCTTTCCTCTGCCTTCCAAGAGCTGGGATCAGAGTGTGCCACAATGCCTGCATGGTTTTTCTTTTCCCTGTCCTTTGAGACAGGGTCTCCTGTGGCTGAGGCTGGCCTTTGCCCAGCTGCCCGGACCTCCCAGGTGCCCCTTTCTCTTCCCTTCTCCTCCCTCCCCACCCCTCTTCTTTCATACACGGGATCATTACGCAGCTTTTCAGGTGCACTGGACACGATTATAGGTTGATAAGATACAAAACATAGGTCTAGTTGTGTGGAAATTCTTTTAAGTTTTATTTGGGGTCAGGAGAGCTAGCTCAGTGCCTAAGAGCACTAGCTGCTCTTGCAGAGGACACAGAGAATGAATCCCAGCTTCCATATGGTGGCTCCCAAACGTCCCCAACTCCAATTCCAGGGGATGCAACCCCCTCATTTGACAGCTGTGGCAACCAGGCACACATGGTGTGCATACACTCAAACACATAAATACATCTTCCTAATAAACCGTTTGAAAGTATTCTCATACTGTAAAATCATTGTAAGCTTGAGATCCACACCAATGTTTGCTGCCCCCTACTGAAATCTTTGGGAAGAAAAGCCCTTGGTTGTGCGTCAAATACAAATGGCTCTGGGTGGACAGTTAGCTGACTTTACTTTCTAGTTGAAAATTTCCAGAACTCACCATACTTCATCTCTTATTTCAGAAATTGGAGACATGCTTGTGTTCTTCTACGTGGCCTTGATAGCTACCCCAGGAGCTGCTCTCAGGCCCCAGTTTCCACAGAGCAACCTGAGGGCACCAGGCAGCATCCTATCAGAGGTGTCCTTGGCCCCGACATTCTAGGACACCTGTTTACCTGCTGTAACTACTGAGCCATCTCTCGGCCCAAATATATCAAATATTTTGTATTCTAAAAGTGTATCCTTGGTGGGTTGGAGGGTTTTTGTTTTTTTTTTAATTGCTTTTTGATACAGTCTCCTATATCCTAGGTTGACCTCAAAGGTTGGATGGATGGATAGATAGATAGATAGACAGATAGACGGACAGATGGAGGAGGCTGACCTTGAACTACAGATCCTTCTTCCTTTATAAGTGCTAGAATTACAGGCATATTCTCCCACGTGTGATTTCTGTCAAGCTAGGGATCAACCCCTGGCTTTGTCACCTGCTTGACAAGCATTCTGTCTGCTGAACTAATAATTCCCAGCTTTTCTGTTAGCGGTTTTGTTTTCTTGTTCGTTTTTTTTTCAGAACATTCTTTTGAAAAACATGTATGAGTGCTTTTCTTGCATGTAAGTTTGCGCCATATGCACTTGGTGTCAGAAGAGACCGAAACAGAGAGTGTCAGATCCTTTGAAACTGGAGTTAAGGACAGTCACGAGCTGTCATGGGTGTGCTGGGAACAGAACGTAAGGCCTCCTAAAGTAAGGGCAGTAGGTCCCCTAAGCACTAGCCATCTCTTCAAGCTCCCTTAGCGAGTTGTTTGGTTTGGTTTGGTTTGGTTTGGTTTTCAATCGGAGTCTCTCTAGATAGTCCTGGCTGCCATGGAACTCTGTAGACCAGCCTGGCCTTGAGCTCAGGGATCTGCCTGCCTCTGTCTCCTGAGTGTTGGTACTAAAGGCATGCATCACTATGCCTAGATTTTCTTATGAGAATTTTTTTAAAAAGATTTATTTATTTTTATGTATATGAGTGTACTGTAGCTGTCTTCAGACACACCAGAAGAGGGCATCAGATCCCACTATAGATGGTTACGAGCCACCATGTGGTTGCTGGGAATTGAACTCAGGACCTCTGGAAGAGCAGTCAGTGCTCTTAACCGCTGAGCCATCTCTCTGGCCCCCAAGAATTATTTTGGAAAATGCATGTCGTAGTTCCTTTCCCTGTTGCTGTGATAAAACACTAACAATGTCAACTTAGTGGAGAAAGGGTTTATTGTTTATTGTGGTCCATGGTTTTGTAGAGGACACAGGTCCTTGTGCTCACTGAAAAGCTCTAGAACGGAGGTTGTCTGCCTTCCTAAGGATGCAACCCTTTAACATGGCTCCTCGTGTCGTGATGATCCCCAACCATAAAACTATTTCATTGTGCCGGGCAGGGGTGGCGCACGCCTTTAATCCCTGCACTCGGGAGGCAGAGACAGGCAGATTTCTGAGTTTGAGGCCAGCCTGGTCTACAGAGTGAGTTCCAGGACAGCCAGGGCCACACAGAGAAACCCTGTCTTGAAAAACAAACAAACAAAACAAAAACTATTTCATTGCTACTTCATAACGGCAACTTAGCTGCTCTGAACGGTAGATGTCCGATATGCATATTATCTGATATTCGACCCCAGAAACCACCCACACTTGAGAGCTGCTGCACTTCTTCCCTAGAGAAGCCAGGGAAGGTAAACACTCTGGGAAGAAATGTATAGTCTCTTTTCCACCCAGAAAGCTGGGAATGGATGTGGTTAGTAGCCAGGGTGACCTCTGCCCTATATGCATGACTGAGAACACACCAGATACTCCCCAGGCTCTTCAGATGACACTGTAGCCTATCTATAGAGCCCATCGTTACAGAAGAGACGACATGTACTTTGGGAAGAGTTTTGATGTCATAGTTTTTTAGCTTTTTGTACACACAGGATCATATTACACCGGGAAACTTTTTTTCCAAGTTGTACTGTACTTAAATGTACCTAAAATAAACTGCCCAGTGACAGACTCTTTGAAGTTTGAACCAACCAGACTTTCTTCTCGGCTCATGGAGACAGACACTCTGCTAATCCACCCACCCAAAACCCACCCCCGTCCATCTTATCGGGGAAGTCCAGACATCAGAAGCTTGAAGCAGAGGGTCACATTTCCTCCACAGCCAGGAAAGGCAATGGATATGAGCTGCTGCTCATCGCCTCTCTCTCCAGATACACAGTCCAGGATCCACCAGGGAATGGGCCCTGCCACATACACAATGGATCAGGCTTTCCATCTCAAGGCAACTGAGAGAATTTTCCAGAGGCATACCACCAAGCATGCCCCTCTTCCAGCTGATTTTAGGTTCTATCAAGCTGATGATTAGCATTGACCATCACAGTGGGGTTTGTTCATAGGTTTACAAAAAATGTGTTTTATCAAACCTCAGAAAATAAGTTTGGGCTTTTGTTCATTTCTCTTATTTTTCTGTTTGAGACAGGGTCATACTTTTTAGACAAGGCTGGCCTTGAATTCACTATGTAGCTAAGGATGACCTTGAACTCCTATGCCTTCTGAATGCTAGGATTACACCTATGTGCCATCATGCCTGGCTTGGGTGGCGCTGGGGCTCAAACCCAGGCCTTCCTGCAGGTTAGGCAAGCCCTCTACCAACTGAGCCACGCCCCAGCCCACCCACCAGGGTCCTTACGAGTCGCCTTCTCTGACCTGAGCCTCAGTTTGGACCCGCTCCCTTTCATTAGGAATTTGCACAAACCATACTAGGTATGGTTTCTGTAGACAGGCAGGCCTCGAACTTGAGAGCTTCCTATTATCTACTGTAACAGGGCTGCAGATCTTAGCACAATTGACTCCATACCATTCAGGCTGTAGAACTCAGTACATAGACAGCACTACCTACCAAAACAGAAACAAAGACCTAATCCATCCAAGTCCACAGTTCTGGAAAAGTCTCTAAACGTACTAACCTTGCTTTTTGGCTTCTGTAGTTCTGCTTCTGGCTAACTGTTCTTATTAAGTGAAGTATGTCAATCTAGAACATGGTGTTTGTGCTGAAAAGCTCACCTGAGAAAGGCTTGGTGCTACAGTGGGACTCAAACACCCAGCGTAGTCGCCGCCAGCTAATAAAGACTTTCTATTGGCTTAATTCCCCGTCCAACCGGTCTTCTCTGGTGGATACCCCACAATACTGCCTTAGTAGCTGTGATTAGAAGCTTGTCCCACCAGGCCTCGCTTTTGCCAGCTCCATTCTGGAAGACAACCACAAAAATTCAGCTTCCACCTCTAAAATATCACAGGTTATTTCCAAGGAGATGGCATTTGCTTTTGTTCTGATCAGCCTTGTATTTCCCAAAAACTGCTTTTGAATCCTCCCTCCCTCACAGGGACTGAAACGGTTACTCTAAAACACAGCAGACAAGATTTCTTCCTCAAACCTTTCCTGTAATCAGGAACCATGCCTGGGGCTAAGGGGAGATGGTTCAGCAGTCAACAGCACTGGCCGATCTTCTTGAAGACCTGGGTTTGAGTCCCAGCATCCACGTGACTTCTCACAGCTGTCAGTAACTCAAGTTCTAGGGAACCTGATACATGAATTTATAATAAAATAAATATTTTTAAAGGGCCATTCCACCTGGAGATAAAGCTCAGGATCTAGTGCTTGCTGACCCTGTAAGATGGGTTTTAGGTTTGAGCCCCCACTCCACAAAGCAACAACAAAGGGCACACGGGTGACAAAAATTAAAAATATCTCACAGTTTTTCAGTTATCTACAGGAAGTGTACCACGCCCTCGAGTCCGGAACATTCTCTATTTATAGCAATATTTATTTAATAATTGTATTTATTCCCATATGTAGAAAGTACCCAGGCAGCCTGTAGTGGAATGCCCCCAAGGGTTTCTGTTCCTTTTATAGCTTCTTGCTATCAGCTGAGACAGCACTGGTTTTCTGAGGGTCCCTAACTCTCAGGATAATCTCTCTCCCTTTCAGTTTTTCTAGCTGCGTCTCCATCTGCTCCCTCCTTTTGCTCCGAGGACACAAAACCATCCATTTTCATGGCCACTAAGTATTTACTGTTCCCTATATGATTAGCAGAATGGAAACTTGATGTAGACGAGCATTGGTGTGTACTTTATGGTTAGACAAGTTACTCTAGTGCTTAGAAAGCTGAAACAAGGTTACCACAAGTTTGGGGCTAGCCTGAGCTACACAGAAAGATTGTTTTAAAAGCCAAGCAAACTGACATCTCATCTTCCGACACAGCCAGTCCATCCAGGCCTTGCTAGAGGAGACTTATTTCCCACTATGTCTTCTTGGTGGCTGTCATACCTTCTCCAAGCGCCCCAGGAGACGGCTAATGCTGCTAGCAGAAGATCCAGCACCCTCACCCTCCAGGACCTAGTTACTGAAGAAGTGGAGGAAACCTTTAGAACGCATTGACTGAATATGGAAGTCACCGGACATGGACCCGAGGATTTTGTAATCAGTTGGACTCCTGCAGGCCACACGGTTGATGAAGTTATTTCATCTCAGGAAAACCACTAAAAAGCTCATTCCAGAATATAAAAGCTAGTCTTGTTCAAGGTGACTCTGAAGCTCTGGCGGTCAGAGCTATGTTTTGTTAATATGTTTCCATTACCAATGCTTCTGCAATGGAACCCCAATTTCCCTGGTGGGTGGACCAGTTTTAATGTGATCTACAGTTCTGCTTTTTCCGTGTTTCCCCAAGTGGCTTCTGAATGATGCTGCAACAAAATTGCAAGGATGTTGAATGAGTATTTCAAATAAACAATGTTTATGTGAAAACCTCTGAATAAATGTGTTTGCAAATGGGTTTAGACCCTTGTGTGGAAAGGGCCTGCCTCTCCTAAATAGAAAAATCTTCAAGTAAATCAGATCCTACTCAAGAGTTTGAAAAACGGAGGCAGGGCTTAATGCTCTTGTTCCAAACCTCTCCCAGGCTACACCTGACCACCTTCCAGCTCCCAGCTCAATATTTGCCACCCTTTTACCTTTTAAATTTCTTTCCTTCAGCAAAATCAGTCCGTTCAGAAGAACAAGGGGATGGTGACTTCCCTTCTGTCCGCATACTCCGCTGTGGGCAGTGCCGGGGAGGGGGGGTTTTGGGGGGAGGTTTTAGTTTTCAGCCAGCGCTCAACATGGAGGCATATAATTAAGTGAATTCTGCCTTGTGCCATACAGTATGTGGCCCTGGGCTTTCCTGTGACCATCAGTTCCAATCCATTTTTCTAACAAAGGGACGGTTTTGTAGGGGTCTGTTTTGGTTTTTTCAAGATAGGGTTTCTCTGTGTAGGCTTAGCTGTCCTAGAACTCACTTTCTAAACCAGGCTGGTCTCAGATTGCCTGCCTGCCTCTGGCTCCGGAGTACTAGAATTAAAGGCATGCGCCACAACCTCCCGGCTAAGTTTCATTTCCATTTATTTGTTTGTTTTTGGATGGGCAGACAGCGTGTAAATACTACCTTGGCGCTTTTTCCAGAGCAAAAAGCAGGTTTTCAGTGCCAACCGCCACACCTTAGTAGTTCAACCTGCAAGTTCTTGTAGCATATCAGAAAGTCCAGCAGATGGCGCCACAGCTGAATTTTCTCCAGTTCTTGGGCATGCCATGCTCGCAGAAAGCTGGGGGAAAAAAGATTAAAAAAAGATATTCTCATTTTCAGCATATAATGCCTTCTCTGTTATGTCAGAGGCCCTTTTTACTAGAATTGGTGGAATTAAGATGAGGTCTTTAAAAAAGTTAATCGATTACAACTCAAAAAAACGCAGGTTGGTTTTGTTTTGTTTTTTTAGAAATATTTGCACTTTGTTCATTATGTTTTCCACCTTTGTAAAAAACAAAGGATTAAGGATTTATTATTTTTATTTACGTGTACCATATGTGGCTGTGTGAGTTTATGTGCACCACCTGCATAGAGGCTTGAAGTCACCTGATCTCCTAGAACTGGAGTAACAGGCAGTTGTGAGCCATGAGAATGTGGGTCCTATGGAGCAGAACCTCATCCACTCCAAGATCAGTAAGCACTCTCTACTGCCGAGCCGTCGCTCCAGTCCTAAGTATTTGAGTGGGGGCATGTGTGCAGGGCAAAGTACCACTGCTTGCGGTGTCCGGATTTCCACCTGTATTCCAGGAATTACTCTCAATGAGCAGGACCTGAGCTGTAAGTGCTTTTTCCCCCACTGAGCCCTTTGGCCTGCTCATGTTTTTCAAACTAGCAATTGCCACCGGACACAATGGGGCTGGGAATACAGCTCAGAGGTAGAATTCTTGGCTGTGATCAATGCACGCCGTGTAAATGTATGAACCATTAAAAGAAAGAAAGAATTTTTTACTTCAAAGAGGCACGGTGGTCCTGAAACTTAAGCAAGCGCCCAGACGACTTCCAAGGCGTGGCGGCGGTGAGCTCACCCGCTGCGACGGAAATGGCCTCGGAGGAAGCCGGGCGGTGGCCGCAGCGCGGGGACAGCGCCACCTACCGGTCAACGACGACAAAGAACTGGGCCTGCAGGGCGTGGACCCTGCACATTCCAGAGAGCTCACAAGGACATTAGGAGCCAGGGACAGACATAGCTGGAGCTGCCCCTCTGCCCGGAAGAGAACGAAGGATGCCTGCTATAGTTAGGGAAAGCAGTCTCCACGAGTGTTTTAGCGGCTTTAATGGTTCCTAAAGCTGAAAAGGATGGACTTGATTTGTATAACGTGGTCATTTTAGTCCTCTCTAGTGGAGAATGGAAAACAGAACCTGATAGGGGTCCGCTTTCACTTTATTTTATCCCGTCTTAATGAGGCTTGCCAAATATTAAAAGGGCTATAAGGCAGACTTTAAATATGAGGAGGGGATTGCGTTTTAAACGTGGATGCGCTAGTCATGTCTGCCTGACAATTTTATTCTAGGAAGGTTGCGGTGAGGCTCCTGGAGTCCCGCCTCCTCTCCCCACTTCCGTTTTCTCTTCCCTCATTTGACAAGAGCCTCTGCATCCATCTCCTTAAAACACGTCATCATCATCCACTGGAAGAGAGGATTGTGGTACCACCTTTTCCCCCTATGGCTGAAGCCGGCAGAAAGATGACGGATTGCTCTCTGCTCTTGAGCCTGCCTGGTTGCCGGGAACCCGCAGGATGATGCTAACGCGGCTCTTACTGAGCTGCCTCTCATTAAGCAGCAGGTGCTGTCTCATGGACACATTATTCGGTGATTAGGTCTTCCTTAGTACCGTTCACGCACAGCGATTGCTAGTTTTAAGGATCTTTCGTAACTTCGTTTGACTTCTTGTAAGAGAATGAAGACTCACAGATGGGTGCTTTCATAAGCACTTGCATCTGAAACTATGCTGTTGGCCAGGGCTGTCAGAGATCCGGGAAGGGCCACACTTCCGACCTGAACGCTGAACCACTCTGATGCACACTGGAGGAGGGACAGGCATTGTCTTTAACCGTGTACCCTAGCAGTTCAGTATGCTCCAGTGAAAAGTAGCAAACTGTCTGTGGTCACAAGGGGAGCCCCTGCTAACTCAGTGAGGCACACAACAGAACCAGAAGGAGTCTCTAGAGGCAGGAGGGAAATAGAGAAATTGGGGAAAACCGTAATCAGAAGGCACCGTGTATATATAAAACTGATTTTGTTTGTTTGAGACAGGGTCTCATCATGTAACTCTGGATGGCATTTCATCCATAGAGATTTATTCTTCTGCCTCCCAAGTGCTGGGGATTAAAGGCATGCACCTCCACGCCCAGCTCTATGAGATGGTAAAAAGTCCATGGCCGGAAAAGTAAAAGGAATGCTATTTACCGGGTCCCTGTTTGACCTGAAGACTGTGATTCCCATCGCGGCCCATCTGTAAGCGTTAATTATAGGCTCTGGTTCACAACAGCAGTGCCAGAAAATCCTGAATTAGGAGCTCAATAGCAAGAGAAGAAAAGCTGGGCTAGTAGGTCCCATAGGTGTCTGGGCTCCAAGCCCTCACAATCCGGATCCGATGAGCACTAGGGGCTCTTTGTTTTGAGGACAAAGGGAGAACTGGGCAGATCCAGGAAGACGTTTGACCTTTGTTTATCTGCAGAGAGAAAGGAGGGGAATGCCTCCCAGTACTGTACGTAAGTGTCCTTCAGCTAGAAGATACATGAACAGAGAGGCTGAAAACATTAATACAATGCAGGCACACATCTCCCTGCGTGACCCTGGACTATTGGACCAAAGGCTACTAAACTCAGGCCGGGACACTGCAGGAGCCTCCCTTTGAGGCATTCCCCAGAGAAAGTCAGCTCACACAAAGCCAAGCATTTCTGAGGGGGGAGGGGAAGGGGGTTTTTCTTTGTTATTGAGAAGGCGCCCTCTCCTCTTCCTCACTCTTCCTCTCTCCGCTTCTCACCTGTTCCTCTCTCACTCCCCACCCCCCACCAGCTGCTTCCCTTTCTTAGAAGGAGATGGCAAAATAAATTCCTCACCCCTACTATCTGAGCCTTGAATCTTCCAGAGCCCTGAACTTATGAAAAGCAAGATCCGGCTATATTTAGAATTCTAACCTTCTGTGACTTTTGCTTTTCTCCTTCAGTTGTGCAAAACCTAAGGCTTTACACTCTGCCTAAATCATCGACACTCACACATTTAAAAATTTTAATCTGAGCTTCCAGGCAGGATTTCCTAAATGTGTCCTTTCTCCTCAAAATGAAATAAAACACAAAGACCACCGTCAGGAAGAGGCAACTCAGTGCAGATCCTACGCTGAAGCTGCATCGGGAGAGGAAGAGTCGCTAGAGCCCTCCCTTCGGCCATCACACCTCTCGCCTTTGCCGTTTTTTTTCATTTGCAACATCAGTGTGCTGATCAGGAGAGCAAGAGCCCGAGCTAAAAACTGCTACCCAGGGAAGAAGTCTGCGGGGTGCAGACTGGGTGGGGCTCTCGAACACCTGGTCAGTTTGTCTTTCAAAACCGGGGATCTTTACATGTTTTAAAATTGTATTTACTGTTACTGTTTGTGTATGAGGTGGGTGTTAGAGAAAATCAAAACAAAAAACAAAACAAAAAAACCCTGATGAAATATCTGGCCGAGGCGGAGGCCTAACCTTTCATTTAGACCAAGCAGGTCTTTTTGCCAAGGGACCAGCCCTAGGCCTCCTTAAACCATGATAAAGAGACACACATCATAATTTGACAGTTCTTTAATGACATACTGTACTTTTCTTCTTCCCAGAATCCACCCCTACTGCAGCAGCTTGCAGGGCTGTGGAACCACAGCCAGGTATTATTCTGAATTACTGAGAAAAACATAAATAGCTTCTGCTCTCTCTTCTCTTTTCTAAGCACGCTTTCCTTCACACGTTGGGCTCTTCCCCCTCATGGAGTTGCCCCCCTCTTTTCTCCAAAGCCTCTGAAGCACCATGAGGCTCCCTGTTCACCATGTCTGACCTAATGCAAATGGCATGGGGTTTTGTTGTTGTTGTTATTATTATTAATTGCCTTTCAGCCCATCCTGGAGCTGCTGAAGCTTATAACTAGCCTGCCTTAATTAAAAACAAAACAAAACAAAACAACAACAACAAAAAAAACTCTAAAAAGAATCCGTTCTCAAATCTTAAGCTCTTGTATCATTGCAAGCTGTGGAGGGCATGCAGATGTGAGAGCTAGCCCATTTGGGTGGAGCTGGTCCCCTCCTTCCACCTTTATTTGGGTCCTGGGTATCAGACTCAAGTTCTCAGGTGTGCACAGGGGGTATTTTCCCCCGGGAAACCGTCTTGCCGGTCCTGGGGAAATCGGTGTCCCTTCTTGGGGATCTTAGTCTCCTTAAGAGAATAGGAATGGAGTCAAACGGAAGATGGAGGACAATTTTATTAGAAGTTAAAACTAAAACAGGGTCAGGAGGAGAAGCTGTAAACCTCAGGAGCTTCCCAGAGGAGACTGGAGAAGAGAAAAGGAAGAAAAAAACAAACCCATTCCATTTGAGATAAACTGACAGTGGAGGTCAGAAACACAGTGGCGGGCAGCCACTTGCAGCAGAGATAGAAGAAAGGAAAAGTTACATTTTTTCTAAGACCCGAAAAGCAGGTGGGGCTTCTGATAGTGGCCGAGTGCAGCCCTGCCAACCACAGTGCTGGGGTGCGGGAATTCTGGGAAGGAGGCACAGTATCTCATTAAAAGCGGGAATTCTGGGAAGGAGGCACAGTATCTCCCTTTCTGCAGGTAGTTCCAGAGCTGGGCTGAAAGTGTTAGGTCTCCGTTCGGGCCAGAGATTCCATCTTTGTTGGTCCTTTACTCTTGCTGTGTCGCTGCCTAAGATCTTTATGGTCCCCCATCCTAGGCCCAAACTTCAATACAAGCTGACTCCCTAAGGACTAATGAGATACTCAGGGGCCCAAGCTGCTCCTCAGGAAAAGGCTGGCTAATGTTCTCAAACATTAGTTTACACTACACACTCGGTTACCATCTCTTTTCTGCTAACATGTAAGGTGGGTGAGGAGAGAACTCTTTCTATTTTGGCCAAACTATCATTAAATTTATTTTCCTTAACCAATTTCTTTGGAATATAGATGGACTAAGGCATTAGTTTATGAATGCAAGAACCTTTTAGTAATGGTCGTACTGTTTAACTCAACAACTACACAGTGTTTCAGACCCTGGGACCAGGCTGCATATTTTACATATCAAAGCAGACCTGGCCTCCAGGCTTTCCCAGCATCCCTCAGTCCCTACCAGGCATACCCTGCCCGAACCCTGAACTTTCCAGCCCAGGGATTGGGCTGCCCTTCCCACAGGGGCTCCTCCCTATAGAATCCAGACATTTTTCGAGCAAGCTCTCTCTCCCTCTCTCCCTCCCTCTCCCTCCCTCTCCCTCCCCACTTCTCTCCCCATGGCAACTCCCCTGGCCTCATTCCTTGGGGCCAGTGAATTCGCCCTAATAAACCTGCCTGTAGTATAATCTAATCTGGTTTGAATTGGCTCAGTTCCCCCGGCAGCAGAGAATTAACCTATCACACACCATCAAAGACTTTCGTCTGCTAAGAAATCTCTTCAGTGTCAGGAGGCAGAGGCAAGGAATCTTTGTGAGTTCAAGAACAGCCAGGGCTATAAAAAGAAACCCTGTCTGGGGGCGGGGTGGAGAGGAGGAGGAGGAGGAAGAGGAGGAGGAGGAGGAGGAGGAGGGGGAGGAGGGGGAGGAAGAGAACTCTCTAGTGTAAAAAGGGGGCTTTCTTAGCAAGGATCACTTTCACATTATTAGTTGGTTCTCGTATAAAAGTGATCTAACCTGGGCATGGTGGGGCACACCTGTCCCTAGCACTCTGGCCACCCTGGTTACAAGGTTTTTAAACCCCTGTCAACAAAACAACAATAAAAAACGGCAGAGCTCTTGCAGGGCATGCCGCAGTGAGTTCAATCGCTAATACCTCAAGTCAATAAATAACACATAAAAGCCAAAGGATATTTTAACGTTGTCCCTTTAAAAGGAAAGCATTCCGAATTGCTCCTCTCTGACTGAGCTAAGCCTGGAATTAAGGCAAAGGGGCTTGGCTCAGGCAGGTCTCATCACATTCCCCAAACACTTGGCCCAAATGCGGCCTGACTGACTCTTAGACCAAAATTCACACGTGGCTTCAGCTCTGGACAGCTGAAGTAGTCTTTTTGTTGAACTGGAATTTCAGTTAGGGGCTGGTTGGGATGAGTTCACACACACCCACCCTAAAAACAGGTTCTGTGGGTTAGAGAAAGCTCTCTGAGCCAGGAAGGATAGGCAGACATTTTAGAAGCAACGCGGGTTTATTACTTGGAACTACCCACCCCCCCCATCAGGCTCCTTGCTCCTGTGAGTTTTAGTTCCTACTAAATTTCCTCTGCCTGCTAAGTAGCCATTTGTATTGTGTTTAGGACAATGGAATATTTGCGTGCTATTATGAGAGCTAAGCAGCAGGGGACCAGCTGCCAGCAGCTGCCCCAGCCCTCAGACAGCCCATGAGACCAGCCAGGCTAGCCCTCCCAAAGGTCCCTTTCACAGGCGAGGCTCAGCTAGAACAAATGAGCAGATGTCACGGGCTTATCTTTACCTTTGTAATTAAAGAAACATGTTGATAAAATTTTTCATAATTTGAAAAAATATGAATAATCACAGTTGTGAATATTCATAATTCTGCCTTGTGTTGGTTGATGGCAGCTACCCCTACAGTCCCAAATGTTACCTCATATTTTAAAGAACTTTGATTTAAAAATCATAAGCGCTTTTGGGGACAAGATCTCCGTTTTGCACTTCATATTATTCACATGTATGGCGAGGCTTTAGATATGCAGCAGGTGTCCAGGGAATTCATGCATATTAGCCAGGTGCTCTGCACTAGACAGGGGTGATGGCACAAGCCAGTAATCCAGCACTCAGGAGGCAGAAGTAGGAAATTCAGGAGTTCAAAGACAGCCCCGCTCCTTGAGGTCATCTCAAAAGAAATAAAGCAACTAAGAAAAACATTAAAGGGAGAGCAAATGTGAGCTAATCCCAAATTTAGGCCACACTGTCAGCACAGTATAGTACCGCATGCATCATTTACACCAAAAATATACTAAGTGCTTTCCATTCATAAATTATCTCATTTAGAAACTCAGGCTGCAAGCCGGGCAGTGGTGGCGCACGCCTTTAATCCCAGCACTTGGGAGGCAGAGGCAGGCGGATTTCTGAGTTCGAGGCCAGCCTGGTCTACAGAGAGAGTTCCAGGACAGCCAGGGCTACACAGAGAAACCGTGTCTCGAAAAACCGAAAAAAAAGAAAAAGAAAAAAAGAAAAAGAAACTCAGGCTGCATCACAGGTGCCGCTGTGAGGATTAAACGGGGTGGCACTTGGAAAAGACCAGACGTTACAATTACCCTATTTTATATGTGACAAAAGTCACACAAGAAACACCACTAATCAGCAGTCGTCCCAGGTGGCGTTCTCCAGTGCCTTTAATTTAGATTTGTTGTTATTGTTTCTGTTTTGGTTTGGTTTGTTTCGGACAGGGTCTCCCGGTGTCGGACAGGTTGGTTTCTTCAGTCTCCCAAAGGTTTGGATCACAGTTGTGCATCCCCATGTCTGTCCTCCGGGAGCTTCCAGGTTACCAACCAACCACACCCATAGCTCCATCATTAAACCACTCTTCTTCGAGCCACGGCTAAGTGCTTCCTCTCAAAGACCATCCGCGAGAAGTGAAAGCACTCAGTACCAGTACGCAAGGTTTGCGACCATTCCCTGTGCTATCTCACTTCGTCTTTACAGCATCGCCTTTGTGAGTCCGCTACTAATACCTCGGTGTAAGGAATAAATGACTGGAGAGTGGGGGTTAACTCCCCGGAGGCAGGGGACTAACGACAAACGGTGAGAACACAGCGCGCCTGCGCTGGGGCTCTCTCTGAGCTCACAGTGCAGATACCGGCCGCTTGGTACTTCCCGTTCCTCTATGTTGTTAGTAACACTCCAGTCTGCCATAAAGTATATGCCTGCTTCAACCTGCCCCGTGAAAACAAACCCAGTTAGATGTTGACATGTTGACTTGTGCCATGAAGTCATTTCAAGAGCCCAGGCGCGAGACTGAGTGAAAACAAAAGAAAGCGGTTCTGAAGCTGGCCGCACCTCAGCTGGAAGAGGCGGAAACCTTTAAAGGGAGCTCCACAGGGCACAGATGGGAAAGGACTCGTCAAACAGAAAATACAGCATGGCGCCGTTTCTGTTTTTAAAAGTCACACAAAACAATGACACGCTTACACACATACATCCATGTCGTCCGAAGGAGAAATGTTGGTTAACATTGGTTCTCTGGGCGGAGGCTGGGCTTGAGGTGAGAGAGTCGCGACATTTTACAAGATAGCTTATTAACATAATGGCTATGTGAGTGAGAGAACAAAGGGCCGGGTGGGGCAGAGACTCGGTCAGAAAATAAAAGATCAGAATAAATAAATAAATCTAATAAACATTTTTAAAAGAGAAAATAAAAGATTACCCACGTGCTGTACAGGGAGTGGCGTGAACACACCAGGCTAAAGCCTCTGCTTCGTCTGTGTCCATAGTGACAGTTAGATCGTGAATTCGATGGTTTTAATATTTAATATTTCTTACGTCTACCAGAAAGGTTTTCACGCTGTGGCTCTTGGAACCGGATCAGCCTGGGCTGGGGGAGGCCTGACTGTGTTTCTTTGTGATGTTTGACTAATTTCCTTATCTACCCAGAGGACAGACTAGAAAGAAACGGGCTCCAGAGAATGCTGAGAAGATTAACTGAGAAAATAAATGGATAATTCAGGCCACTGGGACGTGTGGGTCCCAGCCTGGCTGCTCACCCTCTTCCCGACCCAGCCCTTCCACTGCACCTAACTTTTAATTTTATCTTTAAGATAATTAAATGTCCCACTCTGAGAACATTTGTTCATTACTAAATGCCTACACCAACACCAAGTCAAATGAATAAAGCATTGGATTTGGTGTAATAGCTTGACAACTAGGCTTCACTGACTGAAATTTTAACATTGTGCAAACATCCTTTTAAGCACCAATAGTCTGGTTCATGTATTAATTTTAAGAAATGCATTTAACTGAATTAAAAATTAAAATCTCTCTTCCCTGTGAAATCCATTTTTTGATATGAGAGATCAATCACCCAGATCAGAGAGGCCGTTTAAAATACAAATCAAAAATGTAAATAGTTTTGCATCTTACAGTGTGTGTATTCATGATCCTAATAAAATTTCAGATGCTTGTGAAGTTTCAGCAATGAAATTATAAGCCTCGTATGAAGAGGATTTCAAAGATAGAGAAATGCTAATGTCACTGGCATAACTTAATACAAAAAAAGAAATGAGAAATCACTCATAACATTAGCAGCATTGCCAGGCAATGGTGGCACACACCTTTAATCCCAGCACTTGGGAGACAGAGGCAGGCGGATTTCTGAGTTTGAGGCCAGCCTGGACTACAGAGAAACCCTGTCTTGAAAAACTAAAAAAAAAAAAAACCACCAAAAACAAAACAAAACAAAACACCACATTAGCAGCATTAGCAGCATGCAGACAGCCCCATGGTGAACAGCACACACAGTGCCACATCCATGGTTACCAACCTTACACATAAGGTTCTACATCAACCTTACCTTCGGAATAGACCCAAGCTCTCTTCTGCCTTTGTTGGGTGTGCATGAATTTTAAAAAGCACACAGACCTGAAGACTTGCGGTGCAGTAGATAAGAATCCAGTTAGAGATGTTTTACACTCTGAGTGAAGGAAAGGATTGATCTGAAGGACCCATTTCTAAGCACACGAAACGAGTCTAAGGTCCTCTCGCCATTAACCAGGGCTGTCAGTTCAGAGCTGGGCATCCATTGTTCACTTTTTCTACACTAATTAGATTTGACAGATTGCTCTTTCTGGCTGTTGCCAAGAACACACAGAAGAGATGGGGCTGACCTTGTCATTGTGCCCGTGGGACCGGAGCCCCTCGTCCTAGTCAACAGATGACAGAAATACATCCCAGCAGCTTCCAATATGTTCCTTGCCTTAGTCTCTGGCTCTTTCTGTAAAAGCTCCTGACAGTCTGAGTTTTCCTATCCTCAGTACTGAGAAATGGGTAGACTATGGGGGTATTGTTAAGTGATATTCTATATTGTTCATATTAACACTATAACCTTTGTCTGTAACACTGTGACTTTTGTCTGTAATCCTGTGACCTTTGTCTGTAACACTGTGACCTTTGTTTTTTCTGCAAGCCTCAGAAAGAGGGTAGGTAGGTGGGAACACTCTTTCCCCTTCCCTCTCCTTCCCCCCTCCTCCCCTCCTTCTCTTCCTCCCTCGCTTCCGCTTCCTATCTTTGTTTCTTCAGGGCCTCCTGTATCTCAGGTTCAGTGCTGAGGGTCTAACCTAGGGATTGCATATGCTAGCCAAGCACTCTTCCTACTGTGCTGCCCAAGGTACCCAGTCTAGCCATATAGCCCTGGCTGTCTTGGAATTTGCTACATAGACCAGGCTGGGCCTAAATTTGTAGTAATCATCCTGCCTCTGCCTCTAGCAGTCTATTTTTCTTTGTTTTAAAATTACATTCATTATTTATCCATGGAGGAGGGGCATATATATATGAAAATCAGTCTCAGGACTGACCTCGGGGTATCAGGCTGTGGCAAGTCCCTTTCCCCGCTGAGCTGGCTCACTGGCTCTTTCTAACAAGAAAGCTGTTAGAATCTTGCACTGGAGCCAAGATACGCTGAGTGTTTCACTACACAGAGCTGGGGAGGACTTCACACATCTGAAGCCAATCCATTGCATGGCTCCGGTGCTTTTTCTATCGGCAAACCATCAATGAACGTGGACCCAGACTTGCTATATTGCTACTACATAAGAGTTATGCCGTGAAATGATTACCGGAAGTGGTCTTAGAGATCATCTAGTCTAAGAACAGAAGGATGGCTCAGTGGGTTAGGCCGCTTCTCTCTCAGATCTAAGTTCTATGCCCAGAACCCTCATGATGGGAGTTAAGACCTACTGTTCTACATGTTGCACACACACACGCACACACACACACACACACACGCACACACGCACGCACACACGCACACACACGCACGCACACGCACGCACGCACGCACACACGCGCGCGCACACACGCACGCACACGCACACACACGCACGCACACGCACACACACGCACACACGCACACACATGCACACACGCACGCACACACACGCACACACGCGCACACACGCACACACGCACACACACGCACACACACACGTTACATATTAGTTTAGATGACCTTATTCAGATATATGATCTCATTCAAACACATCTATATGAGGCCATCTGATCTCATAGCTTTGTTTAGGAAGTTAAAAGAATGGATCTGACGAGCACAGAAGCATTAGTTAACAGCACCAACCCTTGACCCTTAACCCTTGACCCTGAACAAGAGCCTGTTGATTCTTTGGCACTAGCGTAGCTCCCTCAGTGGAGCCCCATGGCCTTGATAATAAACCATACTCATCAGGAAAACTATTCTTTCCCAGCAGAAGGAATTCCCAGTGGAGGGCAGGATTGTCAGAACTAGTCTCTTACAGAGAGCGTTCTTACAGCAGATGCTGAGCCATCAAATAGCAATGGACTCTTGGGGACAACAGGCTTGGGAGTGGCCCTGGCTGTGACCTTGGCTTGACAAACTATAAGCAAGACTATTAGGAAGTTCTTGAGACAGGCTGTGATGTAAACCAATTCACCATGTCCGTTCACTGACTCAAAAGTCTTTTAAAGCACATGATCACTGAGCTCTGAGTCCCGAGCCTCAAAAAACTGATTCCTGTGAAGATCTGAATCACTGAGCTGAGCTTCTGAAGGAGCCAGGGGAGGAGATGCCTCTGTACAGAGGAGCCTCCTACTCTGGGAGCCATGATGGAAGAGAGGAGTGGTGAATTTTCCTTGCTTGAGATTCAAGTGATTACATAAATACCACAAAGGAGGTGGTGCTGTGGAGGGGAAAGATGCACGTCCATGGCTTGTAGCTGAGGATCTGCCATGTAGCCTGGCATGGGAATCCTTGCCTGTAATCCCAGTGCTTACTCCTAGAAGCTGTCTGTCCTTTAAGATGATCTTTAGCTATATAGAAAGATTGAGGCCAGCCTGGGCTATGTGAGACCCTGTCTCCAAAGAACAACAGACAAACAAACAAACAAACAAGCAAACCAAAAGTATGTGTTGGGGGAACTGCTAGGCACAGTGGCACCATATGTAATCCCAGCATTTGGGAGGCAGAGGTAGGCAGACCTCTGTGAGTTCTAGGCTAGCCTGGTCTACAGAGTGAGTTCCAGGCCAGCCAGAGCTACATAGTAAGACCCTGTATCAAAAAAAGAAAGAAAGAGGCCAGGCGGTGGTGGCGCACACATTTAATCCCAGAACTTGGGAGGCAGAGGCAGGTGGATTTCTGAGTTTGAGGCCAGCCTGGTCTACAGAGTGAGTTCCAGGACAGCCAGGGCTACACAGAGAAAACCTGTCTCGAAAAACCAGAAGAAAAAAAGAAAGAAAGAAAAGAAAAGAAAAAGAAAAAGAAAAGCCAATATTACCTACATAGTGAAGCCAGCCTGAGCTGTGTGCTAGAGAGACAGAGAGTATGAGTCTGTAGGGGAACGTTTGAATGCATAGTTTAAAGAAGCATCCTCGAAAAGAGGGGAGCTCAGTGGAAATACAAAGGAGACAAAGGAGTCGTCGTTGGTAACTCATAAGAAGCAAGGAAGTAACATGGTCCAAGCTGTGGGTTGTTTAGTTGATTTTGGGGGGGAGAGGGGATTGCTTTGTTTTTTTTCTCGAAATAGGTTCTCACTAGAGAGCTCTATAAACCAGACAAGGCTGACTTTGAATTCACAGAGATCTGCCTGCCCCTGTCTCCCAAGTACTGGGATTAAAGGCCTGAGCCACTACACCTGGATATAGGGTTTTTAAATTTTAATTTATGCAAATGAGTGTTTTACCTTCATGTGTCTATGTGTACCATTTGTATGTCCAGTTCCTGAGGAGGCCAGAAGGGAGCGTCAGATCCCTGAGACAGGAGTTACGAACAGATATGAACCATCATGTGGGTGTGGGAACTAAACCCACAGGGCTACTCCAGGTCTGAGAGATCTGGCATTCCATGGGCACATGGTGCACAGACATACATGCAGGCAAAACATCCATACACGTAAAAATAAATAATTTTTTTAAGGAAAGAAAGAAGAGGCATTGGGTCCCCTGAAACGAGTTAGGTAGTTCAGAGTTGCAGTTTGGGTGCTGGGAACCAAACCCAGGAATTCTGGAAGAGTCCTCTCTCTAGCTCTAGCTCTAGGCTCTAGCTATCATATTTGTTTATTTGTGTGTGGCATGCACAGCACATGGACAGCAAAGAACAGCCTGGGGTAGTCAGTTCTTTCCTGCAGCATGTGAGTCCTAGAGAATGAACTCAGGTCATCAGGTTTGGTGGCAAGAGCCTTTATCTGATGAGTCATCTGGATGGTCCTACCAAACTCCATTTTAGAACATTCTGGTGGTAAGGAGGTGGGCCATGTGTGAGGGGCCTTGATAGGAAGAAACAAGCCCCAAGGCAAAGACTGAAAGAGACCACTGCCGACCTAACTACGTTTCTTCTTTCTCTCTTTTTCATCTTTAGGTGAGAGTCTTACTGTGTTGTTTTTATGATGCTCTTGGACGTCTGGACCCAAATGTCCCTTCCCCTCTCTCTATCTACCAAGTAGCTTGAATGTCAGCAGATGAGGCCATTCGCCCAGATGCCACATGCCCAGTTTTGCTGCCAACGTTTTTTTCTTTGTTTGTTTTGTTTTGTTTCGTTTTCTGTCTTTTGAGACAAGAGTCAGTCTTGTGTATCCCTGGCCTGGAGCCTGGAAATTAATAGTAGACCAGGCTAGCCACACATTTGCCATGTTCCTCTTGCCTCTGCCTCCAGAACGAGGGGACCATCATGCCTGCCTCTAACTCAAGAGTGGAACACAGGTGATTCAGAAGGTAAATGCCACTCCAGCATGCACCGATCGACAGCACTGCATAGGCAGGTGCAGTGTGGTGTGCTGATAAACTTTAACCCAGAATGGATAATTACATCGGGCCCCTAAGACTCAAGATGCAGTTGACCTCTAACCTCTACATGTGCAGTGTGGTACGCACATGCCTGCACCCCACCCCACCCCCACAAATTGTAATAGATAAATACTTCTCCTTTTCATTTACTTCATTCCTCAATGTGTCTCTGAAATCAGCAGTCTCTGGCTGGGCCCTCTCCCTGAATCCAGTTGTCTGTATTTAGGTACCTTTTCTCCTCTTCCAGGGCCTCAGCAACAGATTGCTCTTCCTGAGCTCAGCCTGGCACGCAGGATCCTCTCTTACACCCGACTCAGGGCCTCCGCCAGGATGACGGCTTTTGCTAAGAAGGCCAATTGTGTCAGAGCCCAGCTCATGTGTCAGCTCTTTGGGGGCCTTTCTTTTACCTCACCATGTGGCTCAGGCTGGCCTTAAGTTTGCAGCAATCCTCTCCGTCAGCCTCTTGAGTGCTAGGATTACAGATCGAGCCACCAAAACTAGCAACCAAACACATCCTCTTTAAACATGCTTTTGTTGGGCTGCTTGACTGATCCAGGGCCTTTAATGACTGTTTTCTTGTTAAGCTGTAAGCTTAAACTCTACCTCACTTTAAAGGCCTTCAAAGTTGGTCTGGCCAGTCCCGTGAGCTCCACTCAGCTGTGGGCAGGATGGCTGCTTCACCCTCTAGGGCAAGGTCTTGTTCATTCCTTTCCTCATCCAACGCTCAGCTCCAAGATTATTCCTCTGTAAGATCTTGCTTGCCTAGTCCCTGACTCCAGAACCTCCAGACTCCTGAAGCATTTAACACTTAATTATGTATGCTTATGTTACGTAGTAGTTTACCAGGCTACTGAAAATGCACATTAGTCATGTTCTCTTCAGCTTGATTTATTGAGTGTATGGACCAAAATTTTTATTTCTTTAAGTCATAAGTTCTAGAACTTGACTACAGTCCTCAGTTCTGGCTGTTTCACAGAGCTATCTGATGCCATCAAGTAAAGGGCTCACCTTCTCTTGTCTATGTTCTAATACCAAAAATCAACACAGAAATAAAAACTTCAGGCCAGCCTGGGTTATGTAGTGAGACTCCGTCTTAAAAACAAAACAAACAAAAACATGGAAAGAATGTGAAATACCTGCTTCATGCGGATGGTGTGTTGTGCCTTACAGACACACAGCACACTTGACAAACCCTTTAAGGGCTACTATTTTATCTCTTCCACTGCTTATCAAACCCTTGAGCAAATGTCTAAAAATTCTTCCTGATTTACTTGGATGTATATAACTCCGTTTTAAGTTAGCACAGACCTGTAATCACAGCACTCTATAAGCTGAGGCAGGAGGATTGACTGTCATGAGTTCCAGGTCAGCCTGAGCTACAGTGGGAGATTCTGCTTCAAATAATTAAAATAGGGGCTGGAGAGTTGTCAAGTTGGCTTAGTGGTTGAAAGTACCCGCTGCTTTTTCAGAAGACGTGGGTTCAATTCCCAGCCATGTAGTGGGTCAACACTATCTGTAACTACAGTTCCAGGGAACCCAATGTCCTCTCCTGGCCTTCTCAGGCACTGTACACACATATGGCCCACATACATACTGGCAGGCTAAACACTCAGAAAATAAAAATAAATAAATCATCCAGACACTGGTGGTGCACGCCTTTAATCCCAGCACTCGGGAGGCAGAGGCAGGCGGATTTCTGAGTTCGAGGCCAGCTTGGTCTAAAGAGTGAGTTCCAGGACAGCCAGGGCTACACAGAGAAACCCTGTCTCAAATAAATAAATAAATAAATAAATAAATAAATAAATAAATAATAAAGTTCCCATTTGCATGGTTTTCTCCTTTTGAGTGCATGCTCTCAAAGAACAAACGAGTTCCCTCAGCGACTGCTTGGCGGCTGAGGGACGGTGTGTCTGGGAGGATGGAAGACAGTAATGAAGGTGAGGGGAGGCAATGAAAGGCAAGCTCTAGACACACCCTGTTATTACATTTTATATTATACCAGTTACCACAGCCCCTCCTTGGTACTTTAACCGGCATCAACCAGCTTGTTTTGAAGAGCTGACGCTCTGTGTCTCATGTGGTCCCTGGATGGCATCCTAGTAAAAAAGCCCTGGGACTCGGTTGCTATGGAGAAGACAAATTACTACCGAGAGGCAAGAATATCACTCAATGGCAGTTGAGGCTGCCTAGAAGGCCATCAGGCCTGTGCAGGATGCAGCCTGTCATGAAACATTGTGGAAAATGAATTGCTTAAAGAATGTCTGTAGGATACTCCTCCCCCACCCTCCCAATGCCTAAGTCCGCTGCCCAGTATGCTAAAATAGCGTATTTGTGAGGTAAAGATTAAAAATTAAGAGATGATTGAAAAAACAGAATTGATGTGTTGTCTTAGGCTGGGCGAGACATCAGTCTGAGTCACCGCACCACCTGCTCCGTGGCTTCCTTTGCCCAAACCTCTTAACACTCTGTAGAGCGTGCATTGCCAGCTGAAGAGCCAACAGGCCTGGCTCCGTCGACACCGGGCTCTGCTTCTTTGGATTTTGCTTTCCTGGTCCAAGATTTCTCATTAGTAAGATGACTGCAGATGGTTAGGAATCATCCCAAACTCTCTTCCCTGTCCTGCCTGCCCACCCACCCTAGCCTCTGACTTTCAGTTCTGCCTGTACAAAAGCACAGTTAACCCTACATCTGCTGGCTAAAATGTTGTACTTCTGATAAGTTCCCCTTCTCCCCCAAGAAGCATTTAGGAGACACTTAGATTCAAACTGGCCATTTCAAAGGCACAGACAGGGTGGTGACACTGAATGTCTCGCCATGTGGAGCTGTCTCAAGGAGTGTTCCACCCAAGCGGAAGAGTCCCTCCGCAGAGAACTGATAGATTCACCCTCTCTTTAGACCGATTCTTAGATTCTCAGAATTCAGATTGCTCTAGAGTCGCCATGATTGTTTTAAAGCACACTGAGCCCTTCGATGCAGTTCTCTGATAGAACTTGGGAGCCAGCAGTCAGCATTTAGAAAAGAGCTCGGTCAGCTCTCTGTGTGTCCGTTGCTTGGCAGCACCCTCCCCTGGGATGTCTCCTGGCATCCATCCAGCCTCCCTTGCAACATCAAGCTGCTCTTTGTGTTTCCAGTAATGTCTTCTCCTTTGCACCTGTCTTCTAGGAGAGCTTCGCCCATGCCCCTCACCCCAGGTTGAAAAAGAATCACACCTGCTGCTTTAGAAAATGCCTCTCAAACGCCTGCCAAAAAATTGTTCCTGTTCGTCCTTCTTAAGCCACATCGTTTAGAGTGTAGTTTAAGTTACAGCTTCTTCAGGTTCTGAGGCCACCAGCCTTTGGTGCATTGTGCTAATTGCCTTGTTGATGCTGTCCAGCCCTAAGTGATCCCCTGTGTTGCATGGAGAGGGAATTCGGTAGAGAAAAGAAAGGCTCGTTCCCTGAGCAGAAGGGAAGGCCCTTCACTGGTACAATGCCACATGGAGTGCACTGGCAGTGACCTGCCTGGCTGTGATGGGCCTCAGGGACTCTAACAATGTCCCCCAAAAGGTAAAAGACTGTCAGGGAGCGCCAACTCAGCAAAACAGAGTTTCTATTTGACCAAACAAGAAAACAGTCAACCAGAATTGCAGTCCAAAGAGAGCCAGCCTTGCTGACAGGAAACCCCCTGGAACACCAGGCCTCTAGTTACCGTCTGAGAGGAACATAATCCCACTTCCCAGCAATCTGCAGAATGAGGTCAAGCAGGAGGTTTCTACAGCAGCCAACGTTTCAGGCAAAGGTATCTGCTGAATTCTGCAAAGATGAGTCATTTCAGCTGGTTGGTCACCCAGCTCACACAAGCAGCATGTGTCCTGGGGCATTCAAACAAAAACAAAAACCAGGCAGGGGTTTTCCCTCTCACATTCCACAGGTAGGGAAAGAGGCCAAAAGGTCCAGAGTGTCAGCAAAGAGAGTTGGCTTGGTCCCTTTAAAGAGAGATTGTTAGCAGGACACAGGCTGACAACTGCCTTTAATGTCAGCAAATGGGAGGTGGAAATTGGAAGATCAGACATCCAAAGCTAGCCCCTGCTTCATAAGGAGTTTGAAGCTAACCTGAGCTACATGACATAAGATCGTGACCAAAAGCAAAAATGAGCCAAGGGTGGGTGAGGTGGCTCATCGGGAAAGGCTTTGGGCATGAAGCCCGATGATCTGGGTTCCATACCCAGAACCTACTTGGTGGAGAGAGAACAAGATCCCCAACAAAGACTGATCTCGCTGGGCAGTGGTGGCACATGCCTTTAATCCCAGAACTTGGGAGGCAGAGGCAGGTGGATTTCTGAGTTCGAGGCCAACCTGGTCTACAGAGTGAGTTCCAGGACAGCCAGAGCTACACAGAGAAACCCTGTCTTGAAAAACCAAAAAAAAAAAAAAAAAAAAAAAAAAGACTGATCTGATCTCTAACTTCTGGCCTTCCCACCTCAGCCTGAGAAGCATGGATTACAAACACACACCACCTTGGTCCAGACTGCTACTGTACTTCCATGTACACAAACACACACACACTCTGTGTGTGTATGTGTGTGTGTGTGTGTGTGTGTGTGAGAGAGAGAGAGAGAGACAGAGACAGAGAGAACCCTGTGATTCCATACATATTAGACTTCAAGTTTACTATATAGCCAAGGATGACCTTCACTTTGACCCTCCTGTCCTACCTCTTAGAGTATCCGAGTGATTGATTATAATGGATATGTGAAGCACCTGGGTTGGGTTTTTGGTTTTTGTTTGTTTGTTTTAAAAGATTTATTTATGTATTTATTATATGTAAGTATACTGTAGCTGTCTTCAGACACTTTTTTTTTTCCTCCAGTCCTGCTCACTCTGGCCTGTTTGTTTGTTTTTATGTTTTGGTGGTAAGGAATCTTTTGGGGTTTTTGTTTGTTTGTTTTTGGTGTTTTGTTTTGTTTGAGACAGGTTCTCTAAAGGTGTAGTGTTACACACCTTTAATCCCAGCATTTGGGGGCCTGAGAGATGGCTCGGCAGTTAAGAGCACTGACTGCTCTTCCAGAGGACCTGAGTTCAATTCCCAGCAACCACATGGTGGCTCACAACCATCTGTAATGGGATCTGATGCCCTTTTCTGGTGCATCTGAGTACAGCAGCAGTGTGCTCACATATATAAAATAAATATTTTTTAAAAATCCCAGCACTTGTGAAGCAGAGGTAGGCAGATCTCTGTGAGTTTGAGGACAACCTAGGCTACACAGGGAGTTCCAGGAGGCCAGAGCTACATAGTGAGACCCTGTCTTGAAAAAAATAAATAAATAAAATTTTAAAGAGAGAGAGACAGAGCCCTGACTATCCTGGAACTTACTATGTAGACCAGGCTGGTCTTGAACTCTGGAGTGCTGGGATTAACGGCGTGCGTGAGTCACCTCTCTGGGCCTTCTAACACCTGTTTTTTGTGCAGTGCTTCATGCATACCAGGCATTCTACCAAATGAGCTACGTCCTTAGCCCTAAATGTGAATTTCTTTCCCTTTCTTTCTTTCTTTCTTTCTGTTTTTTGTTTTTGTTTTTTTTTCCCACGAGATAGGGTTTCTCTCTATAGACCTGGCTGTCCTGGAGCTCACTCTGTAGACCAGGCTGGCCTCGAACTCAGAAACCTGCCTGTCTCTGCCTCCCGAGTGCTGGGATTAAAGGTGTGAGCCACCACTGCCCAGCAATTATTTCTTTATTGACTATATTTAGAGGTTTTGCTATTGTTGCCCCTAGTGTTTTGTTTGTTTGTTTTGTTTTGTTTTATTCTGGAGACAGACTCTCTCACTGAATCTGGTTTTGGTGGATTTGGCTAAGCTAGCTGACCAATGAGCATTAGGAACCCAAGTCTCTACTCTCCGGTGCTGGGCTTATAGACTGGATCTGCCACACCCAGCTCTTCTGCATACATTGTGTTTCCAAACCCAGGTCCTCGGGCTTTTCTGGTTGCCCCGTTGCCAACTGAGCATCTCTCCAGCTCATACTTGGATTTTCAGGTAAGGTCTCAAGTAGCTCAGGCTGGCCTTGAACTCAGGATGTGGTTTAGGATGAGTCTTGAATTTCTGGCCAGTCTACCTCCATTGCCCAAGGGCTGGGATTACAGGCTGTGTCAAGTGCCAGATTCTACAGTCAATTTAGGATGAAAAACTATTAGTCATTGAGATGACTCAGGAAAAATTGCTTCTCACCAACCCTGACAGACTTAAATTCAATCTCTAGTAGAAAACTGACTGCCTAAAGGTGTCCCTCTGTGCTTGTGCCACAGGGCACCTGTCCCCCAATAACCAAGTACATGTAAATCTTAAAGGTGGTATTTAAGGGAGAGGGTTGCTGGACGGACAGCTCTTGCAGTGCACCTGGATTTTATAACCTGCACTGTTTGGTGGTCTACAATCATCTCTCTAGCTCCTGTTCCAGAGGATCTGATGCTTTCTTCTGTCTTCCTACAGCACAGGCACACACAGGGTGAGCAGGCAGGCATGCAGGCAAACACTCCGAAATATTTTTTTAACACAAAACAAAACAAAACAAAAAAAACCCTTTAAGCCAAGGTGGTGCGCACCTTTAATCCCAGCACCCTGGAGGCAGAGGCAGGTGGATCTTCAAGTTCAAGACCAGCCTGGTCTACAGAATGAGTTCCAGGCCGACCTGGGTTATACAGAAAAACTATTTTAAATAAAAACATAAACAAAACAGAAACTACAAAGCATGTCTGTACAACTAAGATAAAAAGATCACAAATCTAAGGCCTCCGGGGTTACAGAGAAAAATGGCCGGCACTGAGACTGATTGTCTTAGAGTTTTACTGCTGTGAACAGACACCATGACCATGGCAAGACTTATAAAGGACAACATTTAATTGGGGCTGGCTTACAGGTTCAGGGGTTCAGTCCATTATCATCAAGGTGGGAGCATGGCAGCATCCGGGCAGGCATGGTGCAGGAGGAGCAGAGAGTTCTACATCTTCATCTGAAGGCTGCTAGCAGAATACTGGCTTCCAGGCAGCTAGGATGGGGGTCTTAAAGCCCACACCCACAGTGACACACCTACTCCAACAAGGCCACACCTTCTAATAGTGCCACTCCTTGGGTTGAGCTCAGACAAACCAGAACACTGGAATATAGTAATTATTTAAGAAATGTTTATTGACTGGGGCTGGAAAAATGGCTCAGTAGTTAAGATCGTGGGCTGCTCTTCCGGAGGACCTGGGTTCAAGTTCCTAGTGCCCAAATGGTGTTCACAACCATCTGTAACTCTAGTTCTAAAGGATCCCATCTCATCTCCTGGACATCCTGGGTCCTGGTATACATGCAGTGGCTCGAACTACTGCAGGCAAAACACCAAGACACATAAACTAAGCTAAAATAAAAAATAATGTTTATTACTGGGCTGGGTGTGGAGGTTCACACTATTGATTCCAGCACTCAGGAGGAAGAGGCATTTGGATCTCTGTAAGGTCAAGGACAGCCTGGTCTGCGTAGGACTTTCTAGGGTACCAAACACTACCCAATGAGACCCAGTCTTAAAGTGGAACCCTGTGGGTTCTAGGGACAGAGCTTAGGTTTTCAGACTTGGCAGCAAGAACTGAATTCACTCTCCAGACTAGATGTCACAACTTAATTAATTTTATAAACATTTTATTTTTTTATTTTACTTATTAATTTTTATTTTATGTGCATTGGTTAGGGTTAGGGTTAGGGTTAGGGTTAGGGTTAGGGTTTGCCTGCATGTATGTCTATGTGAGAGTGTCAGATCCTTGAGTTACAGACAGTTGTGAGCTGCCATATAGGTGCTGGGAATTGAACCCAGGTCCCCTGAAAGAACAGTCAGTGCTCTTGACTGTTGAGGCATCTCTCCAGCCTCAGATGTCTCGATTTTAAAATCCCATTTTCTTCCCTTCTTTCTTTTCTCTCTCTTTTTTAAGATTTATTTTCTTTTTATATTTATTTATTTATTTATTTATTTATTGGTGGCTGGAGAGACAGCTTTGGGTGCTGGGAACTGAACTCTTATATTTTGGGTTGTGAGCCTCGCCTTTAACAGCTGAGCCACCTTTCCAGCCCTTAAGATTGATTTATTTATTTTATTTATATGACTATACTGTTGCTGTCCTCCGACACGCCAGAAAATGGCATCAGATACCTGTTATGTAGATGCTGTGAGCCACCACGTGGTGGCTGGGAATTGAACTCAGGACCTCTAGCAGTTAGTGCTCTTATCGGCTGAGCCCTCTCTCCAGCACACCACCCCCCCTCCTTTTTTTTTTTTTTGGACAGGGTTTCTCCTGGCTGTCTTGGAACTTGCTCTGTACATGAGGCTGGCCTCAAACTTATAGAGATCTGCCTGCCTCTGCCTCCCAAGTGCTGGGATTAAATCCTGGCTAGCCTGGTACTCTCTATGTAGACCAGGCTGGCCTTGAACTTGCAACAATTTTTCCCTCTCCTCCCTCAAGTTGTTTTGGTTTTTTTGCTGGTCTTGAACTTACAGTGTGAAAAAGAATGACCTTGATTTCCCCAATCTCCTGTCTCCAGCTTCCAAGTGCTGGAATTACAAGCATATGCCCCCCTAACAGTTAACTGTGCTCAGCAGGCAAGTGATCTATCACCCGAGTCCCCAACACACACCAGTTTCCTTTTGTTCCCTCCATTTATTTATGTATACTATTAGTGATGTTCTCTGTGTGTGTATGTGTGCATGGTCACACTCGTGCACAGATTTTAAAAGACACATACGAGTTGCTTGTGGGGGTCAGAGAACTCCTTCCGGTGGTTATTTCCAGGGATCGGACTGAGGCCATCCAGTTTGGCAACAAGGACCTTTACCGGCCAAGCCACCTCCCCAACTCTGTTCAGATTCTTTACCTGCTTTTAGTTAAAGCTGGCAACACCAGAACATGTATTTTATCTTCACTAATCTATTCCAGAACATCTTCCTAGTGCTTGGCAGAGAACTTGGGCAATCATGAAGCCACTTCTGTGAAGCCACCATTTTAGACTGATTTCTGCTGAACCCAGAACAGACTGCTTGCCATAAACTCACTGGAGGATAACAGAACCTGGATGGTTTTTGATGATTTATATCCGTGGTGCCTCTGGCACTAGCTTGGGGTTTAGACAAACAGAGGCTCCAGACTGCCTCGCAGCACAGCCTGAGAGCTTCCAGGTTACTGGTATCAGTAGCTAACAACAGCAGCAGCTACCATGAGCCCCAAGACTCAGCCTTTCACAGGACCCTCTGAGGCCTGGTGCAGGGTTTCTTATCTCAGACACAACAGAGATAGAACACAAAGGCTTGCCGCAATCGTCTTCCCAACATAGCAGGACTGACACACATCAGACTCACGGAGGTGGTGGCGGCGTGCACAGGTTCCTGCTACACAGAGAGGGGGAAGTGGACCCAGGATCTCATCCGTGACCAAGAAGCTATTTACAATTAATTCCTGCGGGCGAAGGGAAAATCAATTTTCTCCAATAGAATGTCACTGGGTATATCAACCACACTCCAGGGCATGCTTCATGCCCAGCAATGGCCAACATGAAATGAACTCCATATTTGTTTGTATCAGGGGTGGTGGTGGGGGGCATTTTTATACTATTGACTTTTGTTTGGTTTTTATTGCTGTTGTTTATTTTTTCCAGACAGGGTTTCTCCGTGTTGTTCAGGCTGGCCTGGAATTTGCTCTGTAGACCAGGCTGGCCTCGAACTCACGAGCATCCCCCTGCCTCTGCCTCCTGAGTGCTGGGATTAAAGCCCTAGCTTGATTTCACTTTTTAATATTTATTTTTATTTATGTTTATGTGTACGCGTGTGCGAGGGTATCCCACATATTTTTACGTGTCCATGGAGGCTAGTAGAAGACATGAGATCGTGGAGTTGTACGTCATCAGGTGTGGATGCTAGAACCTGGACTCAGGTCCTTCGGAAAGCAGCTAGTGCTCTAACCACTGAACATCTCTGCAGCCCCCAGAGTAGATTTTCAATTTGTTTATTATTTATTTATTGATTGATTGATTTTATTTGTGTAAAGCAGCAAAGCTGCACACTAGTCTTTCTGACCGTTTTGCTTCTAAATTTGGTCAAGAACACAAATTCTAATTTCTCGATTCTGCCGCGTTTTACTGTTGTGAAGGCGAAGCAGAAGGAAACGGGGTTGTACATTTGACTCAGTCATTATAGTCATTTTTAAATTTTTTTTACATATGTACACATGCCACAGCTCATGCAGATGCTAGACTTCTCCTGTATATGGGGTTCAGGGGGTCCTCAAGCTTCCCAGGAAACAAACACTCTCTCTCTCTCTGTCTCTCTCTCTCTCTCTGAGCCATGTGTTTCCCAGGCAAGCTTCAAGCTCAATTTGTATCAGAGGAAGACCTTGTATTTCTGCTCCTCCCTCTGCCCAGGGTGCCTGCCATCAGATCTGTTTTACCTGGTGCTGTGGATCCAGCTAGTCACGAAGTTTATAAGCTGGGCTGCACCCACAGCCTCCAGACTTGGGAATTTTAAGTAATCTTAAACATTTTTTGTAATTGCCAGTCTTCTGTGAATATTACTACTGATTTTCACTTTCCTGTATACATTTAGGAAGGGTAATGGAAGATTCCTTCTCAGGGTTTATTCTTTTATTTGTCTTTCAGATAAGGGCAGATAGATGCATGCAGAAGATCAAATTCAGCAGGGCAGTTGAAGGTTTTTCCATGACTAATTCAAGCAAATTACGTAAGGGCCTCTCCTTGCTGAGCACACAAATCCTTACTAGCTGCGGTATTTCATTCCCTGACCACCGGGCTCCTGTCTCTTGCTACATTAAGCTTTATCTGACAATTTTTCTCTTTTGCCTGAAGCTCTAAAATCAAGTGACATGAAAGGTAGTGGCTGGATTAAGAATTACCCCCAACCTTACTAGTCCGTTTCCTAGCAACTGTACGGTTTGTTGCTTAGCAACAAGAGAGGTGAGAGAGTGCTGTCCCTCTTACAAATCTAAAAATACAAAAAACTATTAAAAAAAAAAAGACTCATCAGTGGGTTTCTTTATTAAATATACTAAATCCAGAGACAATCTTACAAGCAGGGGTGGGGCTTAGTCCAGGTGAACCTCTACATCTCTTACAATGTACATCCTGGAATAATTTGCTATTTATAGAAGCAGAAGAAAGGAAAAATCCTGCAGCCTTTTTTGATCTTATTGCTTCTGTGCATCCACAATCAGGGCTTAAGTTCATAGGAGGGATGAGCTACTGAGATGGATCCACTGGTAAAGGTGCTTACCACCAAGCCTGATTATCCCTGGACCCACATGGTAAAAGGAAAAAACCAGCGCTCACAAGCAGATCTCCGAGCTTTACACAGATGCTCTGGTGCACGTGTGCTACTCCACATATTAAGTAAATAAATGTATTTCGCTTTTAATTCAAGTTTAGGGACTGGAGAGATGGCTCAGTGGTTAGGGTCACTAGCTGCTCTTCTAGAGGACCTGGGTTCAGTTCTTACTCAATTTTTAAATCTAAAAGAAGATGAAGAAATGTATTTCTAAATATTAAAGAAGGTGAAGAAATGCCTTTTCTAAATATCCTCGTAAGCCTGAAGCAATGGCTCATGTCTATAATCCAAGCATTTGGGATGGAGAGGCAGGAGTTCAAGACTAGCCTGGACTACATGAAACCCTGTCTCAAAGAAAGACACTGGACCTGGGATGTGGCTTAGCAGTTAAAGGAATTCTCCATCTAGCCCCTAAAACTGAGTTTGAGCCCTGGGACCCAGATGGCAAAGAGGGAACTGACTCCCTGAAGTTGTCCTCTGACTTCTGCTGTGTTCCATCACACACACCCCCACACACACACCCCCACACACACACATAATAAATAAATGAATATAAAACAAACAAGCCCTCAAGCCAGACACAATTGGGAGTTATTATTATTATTTTGGGGATTATTATCACAAAGGGGGCAATTTTCAGTCAGTTTATGGAGGAATTATCAGAGCTTAGAAATAACATACCCATATCACTTACACCAAAATTGCCCAGTTTCCAAGAGGGTAAACCGCTATTTCTAAAAGAACTCTATTGGCTGAATATTGACTTAGTTCTGGTGAAGAGAACAGAAACCTTTAAGCAACATAGCTGACTCAGCACACTGAGGAAGAGCCAGCACACGGGGTTTGGAAGCTTGGCTAGGGTTTAAATTTTGGTGGTTAGAACAATGCATATCTCCGACCAGCTCAGGTATTTGAACACTGGTCCCCAGTGAGTGAAGCCTTTTGGCTTTGGCACTGTTTGGGGAGGTTCTAACAACTCGAAGGGTATGACCTTGTTGGAGGAAGTCCCCAGGCTTCATTGATCCACTTTCTCTACTCTGCTTCCGGTTGGAGGTTGAGGATGTGACTTCTCTGCCTCAGTTTCTGCCTATGCCTGCTGCTTGCTGCCGTGCCTCCAGGCCATTAGGGACTCTCCCTCTGCAACTAAACCCTTTCTTCCAGATGTTACTTTTGGTCCTGGTGCTTTTTCAACGCAACAGAAAAGTAGCTGTACCGGAAAACTGATACAATGTTTAAAGTCAAAGAGGCAGCTGCAGCGGGGCAGTGGTGGCGCACACCTTTAATCCCAGCACTTGGGAGGCAGAGGCAGGTTTATTTCTGAGTTCGAGGCCAGCCTGGTCTACAGAGTGAGTTCCAGGACAGCCAGGGCTACACAGAGAAACCCTGTCTCGAAAAACCAAAAAAAAAAGATGCAGCTGCAAACACTCAGTCATGTCTCACCTTCCATTAGGGCCTTTGATCAACAAAAGAGGTGAAGCTTCGAAAGTTCATTTGCTCACTCCACCAAGTATTATTAGGAAGAACTTCAAATGTAATTGATGGAAGTTAGTGATTGGTTGAGATTGATTTAAATAAATATATTTACTACAGTGCATGGAAGGGGTTGGGGCAATGGCTCAGACAGAGGTAATGTGCTTGCCCCACAAGCCATGAGGACTTGAGTTCAATCCCCCTATAAAACCAGGCCAAGTAATTTCAACACTGGGGAAGCAGAGACAAGAGGTTCTGTGGGAATCATTGACTGGGCAGTTGAGCCACAAAGGACAAGAAATGTGAGAAACCGGTCCTGGAGCATGGGGGAGGGGACTCTGGAGCTTCTTTTGATTACTGTTAAAGCCCTGTAGCCACAGCACCATGGCAACCTTCCCAGTCTGCCACCTCATTTCCATCTGCTTCGCTGAACAAAGGGAGCTGGACAAAAGTGGTTCCACATACATTTTGGAACTATGCATAATTTAAGTCAATGAAAAGCTACTAAATTAAAAATTGTGTTTTACAAAACCTGGGATTCCAGCTGGCTGGGGATGTGGCTCTGCTGGTGGAGTCCTTGCTTATCATGGCTTTGATTCCCCAAGCACCAAAATGTAAACTCACTCTGTGATATCACAAGCCTGTCTGACATCCACAGTGCTCAGGAGTGCAGGCAGGGCATCAGAAGTTGTCCAAGGTCATCCTCAGCAATATAGAAAGTTTGAGGCTAGCTCGGGGTACAGAGAGTGCTTCAAGAGAAGGAGGAGGATGGAGAGAAGGAAGAGGAGGAAGAGAGGTTTAGTTTATAAAAAGCAGTGAACAGCTTAGAAGTAAGTAACTGCACATCAGTGAGAGACTTCAAAAGATTTTTTTTTCCTGAGACAGGGTTTCTCTATGCAGCTCCGGCTAACCTGGAACTCACTCTGAGACCCACCTGCCTCTGCCTCCCAAGTGTTTGGGATTAAAGGTGTGCATGTAACTGTAACTTTTATTTGCCTGATGTAATTACAGTCTCCAAGGCTTACTGCCTTAGTCTGCTATCATAGGCTTAGTCCTAGAAGCTTCTAACCTCTGTATATTAAATCTAGGCCTAGAATGTTTACGGCTGAATAAGCATACCCCTTCCTAGTTCTTTCTGAACTCTGGCTGACTGGTTCAATTCACCTGTTCTAGCTCAAAATCCTCTCCAAAATGGCTGATTCAATCTGGCTTCTTTCTCTGCCTCTTCTGAATTGTTCTGCTTGGCCTCAGGCTAACTTTGGCAATATGTTCTGATCTTCTGGCTCCTTTGATTTCTCTGACTCCCTCTGTCTTCACCTGTGTCTTCCTTGTTCTCTCTCTGCAACCTGTCTCTGTACTACTGTCCTGCTAAAACTGTTTCCTACTTTCTCTCTGCATTGCTCCCTTAAGTGACTTCCCTTTCCTCTCTGTTCTTGTGAGAGTTGGGCACCTCCTATTCTGTCAAATCTTTCTCTGATTCATCACTTTGTCTGCCACTCAATTAGCCATCACTTTCAAACATGTGTGCTTCCTTCTACAAACTAACTTTACCTTCATTGTTTTGGATTAAAGGTGAATACTAAGGTCTTGTCTGCATTTTAGCCAAAGGGATTTTGTGTGCTGTGTGCTGGGGCTGAGCCACACCTCAACTAGAAACAGGATTTTTTAGTAAATAACACAACCTAGGGGTTCACAGTGTGATCAAATATCCTGAAACATGTATGCCACCACTGCCTCTGACTTCAAGATTCTCTCCCAGTGCTGGATACAGTAGTAAGATACAGAGGTAACAGTTTCATTTTGTGCTAGGGATGGAGCTTGGGGTGCTGTGCAGGGTAAGCAAGTGCTGAGTTATATCCTCAACTGTTGTGGCATTTTACAAGTTTTACTTCCTCCTCCTCCTCTCCTCCTCCTCTTCTTCTTCTTTTCTGATTATTTGGAAATCTCACATCATATACTCCAGTTGATTGTGCTCACCTCCCAGGCTTCCCATGTTTGCTCCCTGTCCCCTGTGACCCCCCCCCCCCCTACCCCCCCCCCAAAAAAAGAAAAGAAAAATTCTGTCGGGAGCCAAACCCATGAAGTTACCGATGTTCTGTGAAACCTAGTCTGTTAAGGTGCAAGGTTAGAAAGGACAGGACATCTGCGGTCTCAGGTCCCAGAAATTGAAAGAACATCTGGTATTTCCTGAAAACTGGTTACAGTAGTGGGTTGGCCTTGGGCCATGTGTAACCTTCCCGCCTGCCTGTCTTTTTAAGGTGCTGTCCTGAAATAAACTTCGAGAGCTTGGTCAGAATGCATGACTTGCTCTCCTTCCTTGCTGTCTCTTGTCCCCCATTCTTTCGCCCCCACTTCAGGTTCCCACTGAACCTGCAAAGGCCGGAGCAATTGGCACCCAATGTGGGGCCTGGGTACAGGGGTCTGACTGAACTGTTGCTCACTCAGGGACGTCCCCCCACCCATAGGATTGTCGCGCTTCCCCGAGGTCAAGAAAGGAGATTCTCAAATTGTGATTGCCGCAGATCGCCCATCTCTGAGTCTGATCCATTGAGGTAAGATAGAACAATGAAAATATGGGACATGAATTGAGTAAGCAGGACTTATTCCTACAGGGTCTCAAGGAGTCCCTCAAGGCACGAGGAACTCGGTAAAGAAAAAAGGACCTTACTAAGTTTTTTGAATTTGTTAATTGATGTCTGTCCTTGGTTTCCTCAAGAAGGAACTATTGATGAAAAAAGGGGAGCCAGCAATAAATAAACCTTGTAGAAGGACAAGGTAATGGTAAAATGTGTTTTGTGTATGTGTTTAGAGTTATGCTAAAATCTAGAGAAGCGAAGGTAATTCTCATAGGTGCTTTTAGGTCGGGAGTCGTCCTGCCTCCTCTCTGGCCCCTACAGGAGAAATGCTTAGTTCTAGCTCTGGGTCTCTTAGGTGGGATATCTGAGTCCCTCTGGGACATCTAATTCTCTTTCCTCTCTGTGTATTGTATGTTCTTGGTGCACCAATCTGTCTGTCAGTTTATGTCTGTGTTTCTGCTTAGTTGCTTAAATGTTGCTCTATGTTTCATGTTCAAAAGAAGAAAAAAAAAAAAACGGTTAAAACTATCTGCTGGTTGTTGAGCCCTTGATTTAGTTTTAACTTGGTTTAAAAAAAGAAAAGAAAAGAAAAAAACAGTCTTAATCGGCCTTCGGAGCCCTGCACCTGTAGCTAGGAGTCAAGCAAAGCTGGAGTAGCCCTGCCAGGGGCTGATTGTCTGCACGAGGTGCTCTTAAAGGGGCCAGCAGCTTCTCAGCTTCTATGGTAAGGGAGCTGATGGCTGTTTCCCCTAGAAAAATCTCTGTGATTGTGATTATTGGGTTCAGTAGGTGACAAGGTGCTCCTCTCTTGAAATTACAACTAGAAAAAGTAAAATTTTGTCTGGTCTATGTAAATAAATGTGTAGCTACTTCATTTTTGTTTCTGACTGGTTTTAAAAGTATAAATATGTTCTGCATGTCTTGGTTATAGAGTATTGGCTTATAAGTTATTGGGTATGATTAAAAATTTGTAACTTTGGTAACAGAAAGATGGCTTAAAACTGGTAACTCAGGGTTGGAGTCACTCTAGAAAGCAACCCATGGCATGAGCCAACCCAGGGAAACAGGTGTCTAAAGATACATTTAAATTGAGTAATATAGGCTGGAGAGATGGCTCAGTGGTTAAGAGCATTGACTGCTCTTCCAGAGGTCCTGAGTTCAATTCCCAGCAACCATATGGTGGCTCACAACCATCTGTAATGGGATCTGATGCCCTCTTCTGCTACGTCTAAAGATAGCTACAGTGTACTCACATACATAAGATAAATAAAATCTTTAAAATAAATAAATAGAGTAATATTTTATGTAATTCTTATCCTAGAAACCAGACTTATAAAAGATAGGATTCAGGGCAGTGTCTCTTGGGTGAGGTATTAGAAGCTGTGCCATCAATCGTTTATGTGCAGGAACTGGCAGCTAAACTTTGTAGCATGGGGGTGAATCACTTGATGACGTTGGAGAGATAGAATTGTTTGTTGGAGGTTTGAGTTTTTGCTTTCCGAAGTGATGGTTGTATTCTGGTGTTGCAAGAGAAACTTGAAAATTATAGTTAAACTGTCAGTGTTCCATTGGCTGCAGTTTGCAGTTCAGTCACAGGCTCAGGATTCTAATTCACACATATTGTAATTAAGAAAAAATCCGGCCAGGCAATGGTGGTGCATGCCTTTGAACTCAGCACTTGGGAGGCAGAGACAGGCAGATTTCTCAGTTTGAGGCCAGACTGGTCTACAGAGTGAGTTCCAGGACAGCCAGGGCCACACAGAGAAACCTTGTCTTGAAAAAAAAAAAGAAAAGAAAAAATCTGGCAGGTGGAGATTGTTGCAAGGTTGTGGACCTTGCAGAGGCATCACAGCCTGGCTGCCTTGCTCTAGCTGCCATTCCAGGAAACGCTTATAGAATTACTAAGGATTTAGAGAATTGCTCTTATACTGTTTCTTTTCATCCTGGTGACTGTGGGAGGTTTGCATTTAGTGAGCTTGCTTGTAATTTTAAAGAACCCATGAAGTGATATCATTGGAAAGTTTTGCCTCAAGGAATGGCTAATAGTCCCACCTTGTGTCAAAAATTTGTTGCTGCTTCAATACAAGAAGTTAGGACTTTGAATCCTTCAGTGTATATTAGTCATTATGGAGGGTATTTTATCAGCTGATCCCTCTGGAGGAGTTTTCCTACAAGCCTTTGTTCTTATCCAATGAGCTTTAAAATTTTGGAGTGGTTGTTGCTCCAGAAAAGACTCGAAGGCCATATCTTTTTCAATATTTGGGGCCTCAGTGATGTCCTGAACAAACTGTGGTCCAGAAAATTCAAGTTAAAAAAAGATAATTTACTTACTTTAAATGATTTTCAAAAGTTGTTAGGCGATATTACTTGGCTAAGACCTCATCTTAAGCTTACCACAGGAGAACTTAGACTTCTGTTTGATATTCTCAAGGGAGATGCAAATCCTAATTCCCCTCAACAATTAACTGATGAGGGACTAATAGTTTTGCAGAAAGTAGAGGAAGCTATTCGCCAACAACAGACACATTGTATAGACTGCGGTCATTTGTTGGCTGTTTGCATCCTTGTTACAGCTCACGTGCCCACAGCAGTTCTTTGGCAAAAGAGACCGTTAAAGTAGAATCATCCTTCTTCATCTCCAAGTAAAGTCTGAACACCCTATTATGAAGCTGTTGCTGTGTTAATACAAAATTGTAGAATAGAATCAAGAAAATATTTTGGGAAAGAACCTGATGACATATTTATCCTTATTCCAAACAGCAATTAAGTCGGTTATTACAAAATACTGATATTTGGCCTATTGTATTCGAAATTTTTCAGGGAAAATTGATAATCATTATCCAAAAGATAAGTTGTTACAATTTGCCTCTATGCATGCTTTTGTATTTCCTGTAAATTTACGCATGCAGCCCATAAGAAACACACTTACTGTATTTACAGATGGAGCATCTAATGGGATGGCAGCATATGTGATTGGATCTCATGTTCATTCTCTTGAGTTTCCCCCTGCTTCAGCACAAGTAATTGAACTACACGCTGTAGCTGCTGTTTTTGAAATGCTAAAAAAAAAATCAAGCTTTTAATTTATATACTGATAGCCGATATATAGCTCATGGTTTACAATTACTTGAAACTTCCTTTTTTTGATACTACTAATTCTCAAATTTTGCAATTATTTATGCAAATATAACTCAATTTAAGAGAACGTACAGTTCCTTATTTTGTAGGACATTTAAGAGCTGATACTAGATTGCCCGGACCCCTTAGTGAGGGCAGTGCCACAGCAGATTTGTATACCAAGAAGGTTATAGGCCTTACACAAGAACAATGGGCCAAACAATCTCATTCTTTAGATCATCAAAATAGTAATAGCTTGAGACATCAATTTGGTATTTCTAGAGAGTGTGCACGTCAAATTGTAAAGACTTGTCCTGAATGTCCTCAGTTTCTACCTGTACCACATAATGGTGTTAATCCTTGAGGACTTATATCTAATCAATTATGGCAAATGGATGTTACTCATATTTCTGATTCTGGAAAATGAAAATATGCACATGTGACTATTGATACCTTTTTAGGCTTTCTAGTTGCATCTGCTTTAACAGGAAAAGCAACTAAAAATATAATTAGTCATTGTTTTTCTATGCTTGGTGTTTCCAATCAGATTAAAACAGATAATGGAACTGGCTATTATAGTCATGCATTTGAGACTTTCTGTCAACAATTTAATATTTCCGTAGTATTTGGATTCCTTGTAATTCCCAAGGACAAGGTATTGTGGAACTTAAAAATAATAACTTCATAAAATAAAAAAGGGGAATTATATCCCTGTATACCACAAAATTATTTAAATCATGCCTTTTATTTTAAAATTTTAAAATTTGGATGCCAAGGAAGTCTCTGCTGAGTGCCTATGGCTCCCTACAACTAGGCCTACTTATGCCTAGGTGAAATGGAAGGATCCACATACAGGCATATGGCATGATCCCGATCAGGTACTTAACATGGGGAAGAGGGCATGTTTGTATTTTTTCTACAGGATGCTAAAGGAGCATGCCAGCTGCCAGAGCGATTGGTGAGACACGCTGATGCTGGGACAAGGAATGATGCTGACTGTGAGCTTGCTGAGTGCCCTGACAATGGTGACAGGAAAGCTGTATTGGACATCTGTTCCTGACCTACCATTGCTTGCCTATATCCCAGATCGGACAAGCTGCCTTGCCTCAAGATTTTAGACCCTGTGGGACAGAGAACATGGAGACTATGGAAACTGTCTTCAAAAAATTAGTCAAAAGAGAAGTTATAATGACTTTTCTCTTTCCTTCAATGTGACCAGTTATTCTGATTCAATCATGGACTGGTATAGAAATCAATCCAATATTGAAAATGACTGTCTTCATTGGGAAGGCTTGTTCTCGACATTTCCAGAGACATATCTGGAAGTTAGCTGCAGTTCTCTATGATGTCATGTTAGCAAGAGATAAAGTTGGGACAGGATCTGGACTTTGAACAAGTGTTAGCAAATGTGTTAAGGCTCCTAATCTTTTACTAATTAGTCATGTTAAATTTACTTTTTCTTCCACATTATTTAATGTAAGTTGCATTGATGGTACACTTTTTAATCGAGTTAGTGTGTTTAAATCTGGCATGTCTGTTATGGTGGTCTATCAACTAGCTTTTGTTTTATTGCATGTGAGTATTACAGGACCTTGATATTCTGAAAAAGTCTTGAAAGTACCGGAAGAGGTAAGTCAGGCTTTAAGCAGAAGCAAGAAGGTAGTGGGCTTGATTATCGATGATATAGCAGCTTTAATTACATTAATAGCTAGCACCACTGCTTCTACAATTGCTTTGACACAAGAAGTTAAGACAGCTACCTTTGTTAATCATTTAGCAAAAAAATGTTACTAAGATAGGTGTTTAGAACAACAGATTGACTCCCTGGCATCCAAATCTCTACAAGTTCATTATCATAGACTTGATTTGGCTGATAGAGGCCTGGCTGATCCCTACAATGATGTGTCTCCTTTGGGAGCTGCATAAAACTCAGATTTATGCTCGCCTGCCTTGGTGTGGACACCTACAAGGGGTGTGAGACTAAGTACCACAGGGGGAGGACCCAAATGTCCATTTCTGAGTCCCCTGTGAAGCAAACCTGATTGCATAGAGGTTGGTGTCTGCCCTTCCTTTGATCATACTCTGTGGGGATACCTATAGAACATTGACAAAGGCTAACCTCTCCTTCCCAAAAGACACCGATGACATATAAAGGAGGATCAGGTCAATACCTCCCCCCTCTGGTTAATGCCCATTCATCTTCATAGTGTGATCATCCCTAGCTACTCACAAGAGAGGAGATGTCGGGAGCCAAGCCCATGAAATTACCTGCTGTTCTGTGAAGCTTAGTCAGTTAAGGTGCAAGGTTAGAAAGGACAGGGCATCTGCAGTCTCGGGTCCCAGAAATTGAAAGAACATCTGGTATTTCCTGAAAACCAGTTATAGTAGTAGATTGGCCTTGGGCCATGTGTAACCTTCCCGCCTGCCTGTCTTTTTAAGGTGATGTCCTGAAATAAACTTCGAGAGCTTGGTCAGAATGTACGCCTTGCTCTCCTCCCTTGCTGTCTCTTGTCCCCCATTCTTTTGCCCCCTCTCCAGGTTCTTGCTGAACCCCCCCGCAGGCTGGGGCAAAATTGGATGTACTCATTGGAGCATGTTCAAATTTCCACCAGCCCCCCAAGTTTTACTTCTGAAATAGAGATTCACTCCTGTTATTGGGGAGATGCACTCATGGAATTCCTGTAGGATTGGGAGTTGGAGGTTATCCTTAGCTAAATATCAAGTTCAGAGTCAGCTTTGACCTCCAGAAACACTCTCTCAAAAGTAAACACAGGGCTGGAGAGATGGCTCAGAAGTTAGGATCACTTGATCCTGTAGAAGGTGAGGCTTCAGTTCCCAGCACCCACATGGTGGGTGGCTCACAACGATTTGTGTGACTCCAGTTCCACGGGATCTGATACCCTCTTCTGACCTTCAAGGCACAATACATGCACATGAGCACATAGTGAGTGAGTGAGTGTGTGTGTATGCAAAACTCATACACAGAAAAAAAATTTAAATGTAAAATAATTCTGTCTCACTCCTACAGTCACAGCAACCGAGAGGCTAAGGGGGAAGGTTGTGAGGATTTTGAGACTGATCTAGGCTAAGCATCGAGTCAGCTACAATGGGAGACCCTCTCTCTCCCTTTCCCAACAAACTCATCAGCATTACCCATCTGGAACCCCAGCATTTGAGAGGCAGAGGTGAGAGGATTGCTGTGAATTTGAAGCCAGCCTAAGCAAGATTCGATCTTCAAAAAAACAGGAAATTAAAATTAAAGCAAATAAATTTCTGAATTCTAGAGAGAGAGATAATAATATTCTTTGGATTCTGTGGTTGTTATTTCTATTGTTTTTGAAACGGGATCTCATCTAGCCCAGAGCAGACTCAGACTCCCTGTGTAGCAGAAGATGACCTTAAATTAAAATCTTGATGCTCCAGCTTCTGCTTTCTGAAGGTTGGGATTACAGGCCTATGCTGCCATACTGTGTGTGTGTCTGTCTGTCTGTCTGTGTGGCTGGGAGTCCTAGCCTTATCTAAAACTTTAACATTAGAACTTTAGCAGTCTTTTTAAGGCCATAGGAGTGAGAGCCATCTCTTCAACACATTGCTACCAAACCCTGAAATTAAGATCAAAGTAAATCCACTATGGTACCATAATCATGTCATTCCACTGTTTAAATGAGAGGTTTAGGACCACTCTGACCAAGGAAACAACTAGGTTAACTGTAGATTTTCACTCTCCCTCCCTTCCTCCAAATCCAGTCCCCTAGCCTCATCCCTAGCTCAGCAGTGGACCACCTGCTGAGCCCCTCCAGCCCCCATCTCCAGTGGATCACACTCATCTTCCATTCTAATCAACCCCACACTAATTGACTTATCCAGCTCCCAATGTAACAGGGCCTCAGACCTTAGCACAACTGACTCCATGATGGTAGTGCCTTTCAGGCCTTAAAACTCAGTGTGTAGACAGCACCACCTGCCAAAGCTAAGACAAAGACCTAACCCACCAACACTCACAGTTCTTGGAAAGTCTCTAAATGTACTAATGTTGCCTTTTCCACTTCTGGCTAACTGTTCTTGTCAACCCAGAACATGGTTTTTGTTTTTAAAAGCTCATTCATCCTGAGAGAGGCTCAGGACCCCACTATACCCAACTCCAGCAGACTTCTTGGAACCCATAGGCCACTCCTGGCAGGGAAGCAGGCAGGCTAACTACAGATCCTCACCTCTCCTTCAATTCCTCTAAGTCCAGTCCCCTGGTCTCATCTCCAGCTCCGTGTCTGCTGTGGCCTCTCCTTACTCTCTGCCCCCAATCCCGGGGCACTAAACAGATCCTAGTGGGCCACTCTGCTTTCCTCCCTTTTGTGGACCTCCTCAGCAAGCCCAGCCCATCCCCATTCCTAACTGTCAGCTCCCAATACCTAAAAACATATTTTACCTGGAACCCCCAGTGGCCACACACATCAGGATCCCAGAAAAATGTCCCACCAGGTAAGACACAGTCACTACACTCTCCTAAGAATCAGAAAGGTCAAGAGAAAGCAAGGAACAGAGCAATTACAGCAAGCCCATAGCCAACATCAACTCCAAATTCCACCAGGAAACTCCTACAGCTGATAAACACTTTCAGCAAAGCAGGTGGATACAAAATTACCTTACAGAATCAGTAGCCATCTATGTTCAAACAACAAACAGACTGAGAAAGAAATCAGGGAACAACACCCGTGGCAACAGCCTCAAATAATATAAAATCGCTTGAGGTAACTCTAACCAAGCAAGTGAAAAATCTGTATGATAAAAACCTTAAGACACTGAAGAAAGAAGTTGAGGAAAATATCTCAGAATATGGAAAGCTCTCCCATGCTCATGGCTTAATATAGTAAAAATGGCCATCCTACCTAAAGCAATCTACAGATTCAAAGCAATTCCCTCAAACCTCTAACACAATTCTTCACAGATCTTGTAAGAACAATTTTGTTTTCATATGAAAACAAAAACCCCCGGATAGCTAAAACAACCCCGATCCTAAAAGAACTTCAGGAAGCCCCACTATCCCCGATTTCAAGATGTGTGTACTACAACACCTTAGTAATAAAAACAGCATGGTATTGCCACAAATCAGACATGCTGATCAATGGATTCAAACTGAAGACCCAGATGTTAATCCACAGACCTATGAACACCTGGTTTTCGATAAGCCAGAACTACACACTGGGGAAAAAAGGGAATCTTCAACAAGCCCTGCTGATCAAACTGGATGGTTCCATGTAGAAGAATCCAAATAGATCCAAACTTATCACCCAGCACAAAACTCAACTCCAAATGGGTCAAAGACCTCAACATAAACCCAGGCACACTGAACCTGACAGAAGGGAGAAGGGGCATAGCCTTGAACACATTGGCACAGGAAAGACTTTCTGAACAGAGTACCATTAGCCCAGGTTCTAGGATCATGATCTCATGAAACTGAAAAGCTTCTGCATGGCGAAAACCACCAACGTTCAGACAAAGCCACAGTCTACAGATGGGGAAAGATTTTTTCCAACTACACATCCTATAGAAGCTAACATCTCAAATATATAAAGAACTAAAACAAAAAACAAAACAAGAAGTATCAAGAAAACTACCCAATTTTTAAAATGGAGTACAGATTCAAACAGAGAATTCTCAATAGAGGAAACTCAAATAGCTGAGAAACACTTAAAACCTGTCTCTGAGAGGCTTCATCCAGCAGTGGACGGAAACAGATGAAGGGACTCACAGCCAAACATCAGGTGGCGCTCAGAGAGTCTTGTGGAAGAGTGGGAGATAGAACTGAACAAGCCAGAGGGGTCAAGGATACCACAAGGTCTACAGAGTCAACTAACCTGGGCCAATGAGGGCTCACAGAGACTGATCCAACCAACCAAAGAGCACACAGGAGCTGGACCAAGTCCCCCTACACATTTGGAGCAGATGTGCAGCTTAGTCTTCATGTGGGTCCCCTAATATTTGAAGCAGCGGCTGTCTCTGACTCTGTTGCCTGTCCTTGGATCCCCTTCCCCTAACTGGACTGCCTGGTTGGTTCTCAGCGGGAGAGGATGTGCTTAGTCCTGCTGTGATTGGATGACCCAGGGCAGGGTGGTACCCAAGGGGGAAGGGTAATGGGGGGAGGGATTTATAAGAGTGGGACTGGGAGGAGAGGAGGGAGGGGGCTGCGTACATACGTACATACATACATACACACACATACATACACACACATACATACATACATACATATACACACATACGTACATACACACACATAGATACACACACACATACATATGTACATATGTACATACATACACACATACATACATACGTACACATACATATACACACACACATACACATACGTACGTACACACACATACATACACACATACATACATACATACACACAAACACATACATACACACAAACACATACATACACACACATATACATGCACACATACATACACATACGTACGTACACACACATACATACATACACACACACATACGCACACACACACACACGCATAC
>JADRCH010000870.1:1909326-1931759 GCA_019843965.1 Rhynchomys soricoides | reverse complement strand
GAGAGAGAGAGAGAGAGAGAGAGAGAGAGAGAGAGAGGATTTAAACTAGAAACTAGCTACATACAATAAGGTGTGTGAAGTAGCAAACCTAAGTCTACTGCTCCATTTCAAGCATATATGAAGCTAGTATATTAATCACGAGGTAGAAAGATGATAATTTTCAATGCTCCAGGAGGCTACCTAAACTTTGTATTTAGCTTGTACTCATCCTCACTATTGCTCTTGATCATTCTTTTGAGAGAATCTCACTTTGTTACTCAGGCTAACCTGGAGCTGACTATGTAGTACAGGCTGGCCTCAAGTTCATTTCGATATTGTGCCAGCTCCTCAGATGGCAGAATTGACAGATGTGAATCACTATTCCCTATTTCTGTAAGCTCTTTATATATCCTCCTACCTTTGTTGCTTACTTCTACTTGTGCTTAAACATCATAAGGATGGTTTAATGCAGTACACGCTCTTTTATGTCCTATTCTTTTCACTTAGCTGAGTCTCTGAGCCCTCCATCCATGTCTGTGTGCATTCTTGAGCTTCTTGTGCTCATTGCTCACTCTGCACTCCTAGGAAGAGCTCCAACTGGTCAAGTGAAGAATTTCTGTGTAGACTGAGTGATTAAACCAACACGGGACAGGATGATAAGCCAAAAATCCAGTTCTAAGGATCCTGCTGCTCAGCCTTCCATTAAGAAAAGAAAATCCTTCAAGGTCAAGGTCCAGGAAAAAGTTTCAAGAGGGAATGAGAAGGAACACTTGACTTCTACCTACAGAAATCTGCATTTTTGTCAGGCTTCATGAATCATGCATGTGCTAATGTTTGAGGACCACTGCTGGGCATTCACGGAGAATACAGATGAAGGGCTCTTATTAATGCAACTGCCCATAGGCTGCTAACAAAAGCTAAGGGGTTCAGAATTTGATTTTGAGGATTATCATCTAGAAAGTATGAGTTTAGTGTAACAGTGGGTTTAACTCAGCTGGTATCTATCCATTCATTGAAATCTATCTGACCTGCAGTAAAAATCCTTTTGCATATATAATGAAAAAAAATAATACACTAACAGGAATCCTGAAGGTGGGTCAGAAAAGAACAGGGTTCTTTTCAAGCATAATGTGAAAGCCAATTCACTCACAGAGCTGCTCTCAAAGGGCCCAGAGAAGACATTTCTCTAGGAAGTCACAGGGCTCATTCTTTTTCTCTGAAGCCTACTGACACACAAATGTACCTCCAGCAAACTCATCAGGCTCTAATGAGTACCATGAAGGACAAAACAGTGACAGTCTGGGCTGCTTTCTTGCATTCGCCATTAACCTCCCTGTATTCACTTGCAAGCACAACTCCCATGTGTTAAATTGTAGTCTGTAATGAAAGCAATCAATATGTTGTTACATAGACAATCAAATTTTGTGGATTTCCAATCACGTTACATATACTCACAGTTTTCCTTTGCAGTATGGGGAGCAGGCATGGGAAAATACAAATTTCTGACATAGCAGCTTATCATCCCCCTCCCCAAGTGTACCACTGGGAAATGTTTGTTTAGACGTTCAATTACATTGACAACTAAGGATTAGTAGCTATGATTCAAAGTATTCTCTCCTTAATTGATTTCATTTGAACTTACCCAAAAAACCTGAAATAGTAATTGCTACACTACTTTCATAGATAAAAAACAGAGTTTTAGTTCCTTAATTACCTGAAGATTTCAGTTAAACTGGTATGATGTCTAGTATGCAAAATTCACCATTTCTACCTCCAAGCTTTAGTTAATTAAATTCTTAAGTTAACGTATACATTCCAAGCATGAGCAGATAGCAGTTGTGCATAATTCCCACACTAATATTAAATAAGTATTTGAAGCAATCTCACATTGAAAACCAGTTGACTAAACTGACATATTCAGTGTGGACAGCTCTGCTCTAGGATGGATGTAAGGAATCTCAGCTGCTATTCTTGGACTAATAAGAATCCATGTAATTTAAAGTTACTCTGCAACTGCTCTGGGGCTCCATTGAATAGTTTGTAAATGTAGTTCTTAACTGTTCATTATTTTTAAAGATCTTTTGTATCCTGTTGTAGATGCTTTCCATGCAGAACTTCTGGAATGCCTCAGCAGACACTTGTGATGCACTGTAGCCTGTTGCCTTTGCTCCCCTGACTTCTGCAGATCTTATATAGTGAGGAATGAAACCTACCATCTTAGCAATGAATGATTACCCAGCTAGAAACCCCAAAGCACAGACTGTCAGCTCCTTATCAGCATCTTAGTCAGTTCAAGAAGGAAGCCACTTAAACTCAAATTACATCATTCCCATTGTGAATCAAAAAAGTACAGGAAGATTTGCACATGACACATCTGATTCACAATCCATTGAGCCCCAGTTTTCAACAGCAGTAACTGGCTCGTTGCCACACCCCTGCTGGCTTTTCTTCCTCCATATCCAAGGTTGTCTGTTGCCAAGCATGTGCTTCCCAGGATCCCACATAAGAAAACTATCTCTGCTAATATCCTTGCCTCAGGCTCTGTTCTTTTGAAAATCCAAAACCAAGACTTACATCTTTAAGAAGTGTTACTATCTGAATTGGATGGCGTATAACCCATTACCAACACTAATGTTCTTACATTGACCCATTCTGTTGTTTATCTACAATTTTCTGTAATTGCTCCCAAATAGCTATTTAGGCATACCTGAAAATTTAAGATAGAATGATGAGATGTGGCCTAATTAATTTTGAGAAGTGACTTATTTTTAAATGGGTGAATCTCTGTGAGTTTTTATTTTTTACAGATGATATTACATACTCCCTTTGGGTTTTGGGAAGGTACATTTTCTCATTTGGAATCTCAATTCATACTCTTGTCTTAACTAATTGGACTGCTCGCAAGGTGTTAAAGCAAAAATCTCTCACAGTTTCAGATGAGGCAAATTTTATTTTGAAAGCTGAGCAACTTGACTGCACTACTTTTGTATCCTGGAATAAGTCTGTCTGAGCTACAGGAAAAGTAAGATCATTTTTGTTGTGATTTTTTTTTTTTTTTACACTTCTCTTGACCCATGTTCCTCGGTTTCCTTGGACTACTACCCTTGAAACAGTGGTTCTCAACCTCCTGAATGCTGAGACCCTTTAACACAGTTTCTCATGTTGTAATGACCCCACCACCCATAAAATTATTTTTGTTTCTATTTCATAACTGTAATTTTGCTACTTTTATGAATTGTAATGTAAAGACTTTTGGAAATAGAGGTTTGACAAGGTACTGTGACCCACAGGTTGAGAGCCTCTGACTTGAAGTCTCAGTTCTTAGAAATCACATTGCTTTTGGTAAACCAGAATAGTTTATCACTCTACCAAATCTCATCCACTATCTTTCCTCAACTATTAGACACCAGGGCTAGGTGGCTTTAGGCCCCGTGAGCATGTCCAACCCTTTGGCACTGCGATAGGACATTTTCATGCACAAAGTATACATCTGAGAACTATGCAATTCAATTACAAAACAATTCTGCAAAAAAATCATAAGGTGTTAAGAAAGTTTATGGTCTTGTGTTGAGCCACATTGTCAGCTATGCTGGGTTGACATATGCCTGTTAGGACATTCAATCTTCCAAAAGAATCAAGTCTACTATGTACTGTGTCCACTGAAATATTTTATAGACAAAAGAGATTAAGTGCTATCCAAACGAGGAGGTGGCACTGGGTTTTCCAAAGGAAGTATGCAGGAGGTTTATGAGAATAAATTTGTGTATTTGTGCTTACTGTATGTATGGATGTATGTGTACACAATATGTATGTATATATGTGTACATATGTATGCATCTGTGCATGTATATCTGTATGTTCACATATATGTGTGTATGTATTTGACTTTTCAAAGGAACTTTCTCTTCTGCCTTTCAGATCCTATTGCCAACAATGTTTTAATTTTATTTAACTATCTACATAGGTCTTTCCTTCTTGTTTTTTATTCCAGTCCTAACTCCCACATTTTCTCAATCCCCTAAGGGACTCACACTTCCCTGCACCATCTGCACTACCAGATCCAAATAAAAATACGTTCCAAGAAATATGTTATTCTGAGAGATGAATGTATAGATGCATAACAGCCTAAACATACAATATGTTGCAGGGATTTAAGAAGCCTGTGTTTGCCTAGGGCTCATTGACTGATGTTATTTGCTCTAAACATTTTAAATGCCCCACTCTTGATTCATGGAAAACTTTGTGTTTACCATATCTATGGCTGTGAAGTAGGCATTTGAACGTTCACTAGGGTACTATTTAGTGTCTAAAGTAGTAACTCAGTCAGGCTCAAAACCCAACTAGAAATCCTCTTAAATGCAAAGTTTGTGGCTGGCCGGCTACTAAATCCGATTTGTTAGTTCCTATATAGAAACAGTTCAATGTGGAACCCTAAAAGATTGTATTGGCCAGCGAGGTTTAATACTCCATCATTTTGGCCAGACTTGTACACGCTTCTTCCTGACTCTAATCCACTGACCTTCCATTTCTGAGTATGTTTCCTTCAAACAACTTATCATTGTAAATCCTTTCCTTTTGAGCTGTTATTCTATTTTAAAGCCTCTTGCCAGTTTTCCAGCCTGGGAACGTCTTTCTCTAGTATGTCAGGTTCCAGCTTATACAGGGGGAATAGCAACCTGACTTCCAATTTGTAAGGCTACCTCCTGCTATGGAGCCATGGAGACTGGGAGTATTTGCTTGCATTTGAAAATGGACTTTTGTTTGTTTGTTTGTTTATTGTTTGCTCCCCACCCCTTTTAGGTAAAATTCATGAGTAAATATACTTAATGTGTGTCAGGTTTACATTACTATAACAAAATATCTGAGCTAATCAACTTAAAGGGAGGGAAGGTGTATCTTGGTGTATATTTTTGTGGGGTTTAGCCCATGATCAGTAGGATATGATAGCTATGGACCCATGATGAGGCAACAAATCATACCTAGAGCACCGGGAAGACGAAACCTATCTGCGATACCACTCGAAAGCAAGGGGAGAGAGGAAGAGATCTTCAAAATCATGTCCCAAAATGACTTAAGTCCTCCTCCTAAAGTGCACCACTTCCAAGAGAACCACGCTGGAGGGAAAGCCTTCAATGCACTGGCCTTTGGAGACCTTTCTTGTCCAAACTACAGCATATGACCTACAATAGCTTTTTGCATTATCTCTTTGCTGTGTACCTGCTCTCATTGGGTTGGACACAACTGTTGTCATCCTGGGTCAGAGCCCAGTACTGGGATCACATGTATTAACCTTCCCACAAAGGAGTGGGGTGTTGCAGAGACCATTAAGGCCACCCTTTCTCAAAGAATACATAGACAGAAAGCAATTTCTGAAAAGAGGAAATACGACTGTGGTGGTGCACATTTCATAGGTTGCATTGCAGACTCTCAGGTGGTGAACGTGCCCTTCAAGTTGCCCAGGATACTATAAATGACTCCAAGAAATACATGGTATCATTAAACTGGATGAAGATAGAGTCCATTCTTTGGACTCTCGTCTTTTTTAACTGTAGTGAATAAAAAGAGGCTCCACGGGGTAAGCCATGCAGCACTCCTTGGTACCATACCACCTTCTGTTTAATGTAATAGAGTTCAAATTTATTTCTTCCTTAATGCAGTGGCTGAGAATAAAATCTTTCTTTCCTGTTTACCTTTCTTCTAGCTCATTTTTGATTTTGCATTCTTCAGAGATGTCAGATTAATAAGGATCTGAATTGTGATCAACAACAGTTGAAGGCAAAGGGCCTATTGGATCTTCTGATATGTCTCAGAAACCCAAATAACTTCTACCTCCTGGGGGCACATTTGGGAACACTGTCACTTCACTTAATCCATAAAGCTGACTTGATAGCAAGTAACATACATAGGGAGAGAAGCTAATATGTAATAGGTCCTGCCAAACATACTTTACATACATGATACCCCACCCTACAGTTACTGGTATCATGTCATCAGTTTTCATGCAAATAAATACAATAGAAGAGGAGCTAACCCAAAAGACAAAATGGACTAGTAGGAGCAAGAGGGGGACAAGAAAAGGGAGTAAGGGGGTCAAAATTCTTACAGTAGTTTCAATGAGAGCATCTAATATAGGCTCAGATATTTGAATACTTGGGTTCTAAATGAAAAAAAAAAAGAAATAAAAGGAAAGCATGATTACTCCTGAAGTACAGAGAAGATTTTTATTATAGATATAAGGGAGAAAGTAGGCCAGAAGGCTAAAATGGATCATTAATGAAAAGATGGGGAGAGAGTCAGAGTAGAGCTACCAACCAAGGCGGCCTAGGCCAAGAGGTCAAAAGACCAGTGTAGACAAAATGGTTGAGTTATATAAAGATCAGGCTGGATTAAGGGAAACTAAAGCCCAACCCCTGGGGGGGAGAGTTTTCAGTGGGGAGTGGGCTGATAAGTGCTGGAAAGAGCCACAGGTACTTAGGGATCTTCAGAGATCTGGCCAACATCCACTTTGGTATGTTTAACAGGCAACTCATGGAGTCTTTTGTCCTGGGTTTCTGAGGCTTAACAGTTCCCAGTTGGTGGCAATGTTTGGGGAGGCTTATTTAGGTCCTAGAGCATTGTTGGAAGAAGGATGTCACTGCTCATACCAGTTCTAGTTTGCTCCTCTGTTTCCTGCTTGGGACTGAAGATGTGATCCCTCAGCTTCTTGCTCCTGCCATCATGCCTGCTCTTTGCGGCTCTGTCTCGGTGCTGTGATAGATCTTATCACCTTGTAAACATGAACCAAAATCAACTCTTTCTTCTATAAGTTGCTTTGGTCATGGTGTTTTATGACAACAACCAAAATATAACTAATATAGAAACTGGTGCCAGCGTGTAGGATATTGCTATGAACAAACTGTGGGTTTTGTTTTGGTTCGTTCGTTTGTCAGGAATATAGAAGTTTTAAAACTTTGGAATACAAAGGCAGTTGAATCTTATAAGCATCACTTAAAGGACAATTATAGTAGAATCCTGAAAGACGGTAGGACTGAAGGCAAATCACAGTGAGGGCTCAGCTCTAGAGGTTTCAGAGGGGAACAATATTAACAAGTGGGAAGAGGTCATTTCTGTGATGTTTTGCCAAAGCATCTGATTACCTTCTGATATTTTCCTAAGAACTTGTTTGAAGCTCAATTAAAAGTAATGGACTAATTTTTTTTGGTGGGGCAATTTTAAGGTAGCATAATATTTAAGATGTAGGTTTTGTGGTTATTATTAATAACCATTATTCAGGCTCACAAAGAAAAAGAGCAAGTGGAACAGAAAAAAATACAAAATGAAGAGGGTAAAGGGAGAAAAAAAAAACCAATACTACAAAATGTAATGTTGCAGCCATGGCTTGTGCTGAAAGATGTAATGAAGTAAGTGCCATTAAGAAGGACCATTTTTGATCTGATCTGGGATAGAGAGAAGTGTACCTTGGAGTAAGATTCCACCCAGCTAAGCTTCCTAGTTAAAGAGCCTAGAAAGCAATTGAATAAAAGCCTTTGGCTAACGATATCCAAAGCTGGTGGACAAATTTGACAATGTCATCCACAAGGTGCTGGCTTTGGAGGTATGCAGAAATACAGTAGTGAAGGAGGTTTGGATTCTTTTGCCACAATTCCAGAGGGCCACTGAGGTCACACCATGCATGGCAGTGGAAGAAAGGGTAGGTGTCCCTGAGAGGTCATTTTGTTAAGCTCTGAAAATGAAGCTTGATTGTAGTGGAGACCACAAGATGTAGACACCAGAGCCATGGAATATCTGTTAAGGATTGCCACATAAAAGGAGTGGACCTAGTCAAAGAGAGAGATGGATGTTGCAGGCAGCAAAGCTGGAGGGGTGAAGTCATCTAAGCCCTTTGATACTTGACAAAGAGATCTTTGGTACTGTAAATCTAAGCTCTGCCCTATTCCTCCATTCTGAAATGATAATGTATCTTCTGTGTCATGGTAGGTTGGAAATATGCAACTTGCTGTATTTTGCTGGAGGTCACAACTAAGAGATTGCCTTGAGACTCAGAAGAGACTTTGGATTTTTGACTTGTAAACAGTGTTGAGACTGGAGAAGACTGAGAACATTTGAAGTTGGGCTGCATGCATTTTGTGTTATAATGTGGCCAAAGTCAATGGGTGCCAGGGAGTGCAGTGCAGCAGTTTGATTGAGAATGCTATTCTTAGTCCCAGTTCATGTTGTTGTGTAGGGAGTAAATTTTGTCTTCTGCAAGCATAACATCATGCTGTGCTCCATAAATAAACAAAACTATGATCTGTCAATTTGAAATTTAAAAAATGTTTCCAAAGCACTAGATGAAGTTTGAGTAACAATTTTATATATTTTTTCCAGGATAGACTGCTGGAGGAAATAATGGTTAAATCAGGTCAAACTACAGGTTTCTTTCCTATTGATATTATCATGGGATTGATGGGTGGAACAGAGAAAAGTGGAGTTGAACACATAGTCATCCTGTGATCCAGGACATTTCCATTTGTTTGCCTACAGTTTACTGTTTCCTTTGAGTCTTTCCTGTTCTGTCCAGCATTTGTAAAGTGAGAACAAAGACAGTCATCTACGTGTCTTTATGCAGCAGGTTTCTACGTGATGAACCTCTACTTAGATCTTTGGTTAGTTTCTCACAGCTAACTTCAAAGAAGACATACTCACATAAACAATAAAATTAAAATCTCAGTGATTAAGAACCAGCTTTTATTCAACTTTGGGTTAGAATAGAGTATGTCACTTACATTATAAGTGTGGAGTGAAAACTGAGAAGATAGAAAGCAGAGTCTATTTGGAGTCATAAGAAGAAGATTCTGAATTGACTATGCTGCTTGCCTAGGCATGTGTAAATGTTTATAGTCATCATTTTGCGTAATTTCGAATTGAACTGATTTCTTTCTGGTATTCTGTTTTTCTACGCATCTTTCATCTCTGCTTATGGTGCTATCATCCCCTATACCCTTATCCAGACACTTTAATATTGTTCAATTCAAACATTTCAATGTCTGAATGGTCCATTTCAAATGACAACAGTTGTATAGTGAACTGTAGAAGCCTATATACTGTGTACTAGTCACCAGATCTGCCCACTTTTCTAACAGTGATTGAGCTCTGCACTGAGCTAGCTTTATTTTCCCATAGACACAGAGAACTAGAAATCTCTGGGAATTTCCATTTCCCCAGGGCAGCATGCAGCTCTTTGCTCACAGGAGTGTGAATAGGAACCCCAGATGGTTTGATGCCTTCATGCATCGACTCCAAGATATAATTTAAGCTCCAGAGTTTCCCCATGAAATGGGACCAGGACCAGGACTTTTTCCAAAAACGTACATTGTCTACTCTCATTCTTTCCTCTTTTTCCACTGTTTATCCTGGAAGTATTTTCTTACTACATCATTTTCCTCTGAAACCTTGTCTCAAGGACTGCTTCTATGGGACCTGGATTGTGCAGTCATGTCTTCTATCAATCTGATGACTTATTGAGACTGACCAGACTTCTCAGAATAGAGCTTGCTTGCTTTTCAGTTCTCTCTTGCCTTCTGCCTACTTGCTTAGTGTTCTAGTACCAAGTGATTGTGACTCATGTGTGCTGCTGCCCTTCTGCATACCTTCTATTGGTCCATCCACTTATCCTTCATGATTATCTAAAATGTTCCTGATGTTTGAAAAGTCTTGAGAAATGCATTCTCCCCATCTCTTAGTCATAGAGATTGTGGTGGTCAGCAGCCCTTAGCAGGAGAAAACGTGGGCAAATTATTTAATTTCAGTGGTCTCCTGTTTGTTTACTTAAACATTAATGAGATTCCTTTGACTTAACAAGAAATATATAAAGTGCTTGACAGGATACTAGCTCTTATGAGCATGAATAAGAGATAGTCAGTTGCTTCTCTGTTTAACTAGATTACAAATTTGTAAGTATGAAATAACACATCTGGTATCCTCTATGCATCTCACAGTGTTTTGAGCAGAGGATACATAGTTGACTAACAAATAAGTAGCTGGTAAACAAAGCATGCTTAGACCCTTTGCTAATGCTATTTTTTTTTATGCTTTACACTACAGTACATCTACAAACAAATCCAAATTCTTCAAGTCTGCTACCAATTTCAAACAGAAGACTGAAAGAAAACATTCTGGCATTTGTTATGCCTTTTTGTTTCTTGAATACCTACCTTGCTTTCACCTTGAAGCTGTTGGAAGTTTCTGCTTTTCTGTTTGAAAATATAGTCAAACACATAACAACATAAGGCCTGTAGTAAATTAAGAAATCCTCTCTCCTCTCTCTTTCTGGCCCTTCTTCTTTGTTTTGCATATCTCTCCTCCTCATAATCTTTTCTTCCTCTCTATCTCTCAGTCTCAGAGACCAAGACAGTAAATGTGATTAGACACTTGCTCCCTTTGTCCTTTGTTTTTGACAGTTTTTGAAAACCATGACCCTGATAGCTTTGACCTGTTAAAATGTGATTCTTCACTTTCAACAGTGTTCATTTAATAAATAGATACATCATCTATCTTTGGGGCTTTTCCCCTAGAGGGTGTTGAAGGACATTTTCCATTTAGCACATTGTTTTTTGAAGTCCTTAGGTACTTCTGTAAAATGCATCTTGGATGCTCAAAGTCCTTATGAAACGTTTTCAGTGTGTAAAGGTATTAGAATAGTTGATTTAGTGCATAAAGACATTGGGTTTTCACTCTATAGCATGAGCTTACACAATTCTGTCCATAGGATGATAATGAGTATTAATTCGAAGTGGCTACCACCTTTTCCTCTGAGGATCACCGTAGTTAGAGATGATTTTGTTCCTTTTAAAATGTGGCCTTTCGTGCACATGTCTTTTAACACCCATTTCTCTCCATTTAAATTTAAAGTGATATTTGTATATTTCGTTCCTTGCCAGAACCTGCATTCTTACCTGTCCTTAGATATAATGAACACTTTAACATATTTGCTGAAAGGATTAAGAGTCACAGAAAGAGATTGAGCAGAGAGAAATCGGTGAAAGACTTAGGAAATATGCCCTGTGTGGTTGCCAGCTCACGTACAGACTCACCCAACTCCCAGAGGCATGATGACAGAGAAGACGATCCGCAGTGCCCCCTTACTCCACATCGGTGGCTTTTCTAATAAATCTAAAACTGTGATCAATATTCTCTATTTACAGTTCAGCTTCCTATGAATTCATAAAACATGAAGAAGAGAGAACACAGATAACATCACAAAAAAACACAGCTCTACCCAGCCCTTTTTTATCTCCCTGGATGAAATGAACAAAGCCAACCTTGAGTACAATACCCAAGCCAAAGAACAGAACTCCTTCCTGCCAGTTCCTTCTGGGAGTCCACTCATTCCATCTTTTTCTCTTTGCCTAATTAGAATCTCTTTGTCAGTCACTCTGTCGCCAGAATTCTGGGGCTGACTTACTATTAGAAGTCTCGTTATATTTCTGATATCTACATATTAATTTCCTTTGGGCACCTGGCTGAAATTGCAGAGAACTTTCTCAGTGAGTTCATGCCCCTGTTGAGCCTGAAATCAATTTTATGACAATCCCAAACCACTTTTCCATCTATGGCTCCTTGATTCTATTCATCGATGTAGCAGTAAAAAATAATCTTAAGGAAAAGATATTTTACTTAGTTTGAGCATTCTATTTCTAAGTGGTTTGAAGGTTTAAGGGAAATAGAGATTTAGAGAGCAACATGACACTGCCAGATTTCTCATATCATCTGATGGAGTATCACACAGTGGAATAGACTCCCTTCCACTGTAAATATTAGCATTATGACTGTAGTCAAACAAAACAGAGGTTTCACCAATTCATTTAAAGCTTGGTATATATTTAACAAGACTGCTAAAACAACCAATAAAACTAATTGTACTTAGGAAGTTTGTCAGTGACTTAAAAAACTGAAACTAGAAAGGATTCCTTCAGTAGGCCTTCCATTTATCAGCTCCCTCGGTCATAAAGCCTGAGAAAGATGTTTTGGTCAAGCTGGCTTACCAGAAAAAGCCTTCTCAAAACAAAAGAAGTACAAAAGGGACAGGGCAGGCAAGGAGCCAAGGAATGGCTGCGCTTGGCCTAAGTATAGCCCAGAGCCTGCAAGGGACTCTGGAATACGCATTGCTCCATTGACTTGGTCAATCTGGAGCAATAGTACTGGACATTTTCCTTTCTTTTGTGGTCCACCAGTTGCTGTAGGCAGCTCACAATGGCAGGATATAAACTATTCCAGGAGCAGAACATGAAACCTTTAAGTATTCCCTGATCAGGCTATTGTCATGGGCAGAAGGAAATTCCTTGAAGAAAGAGGTAAGTAGCTTTGGGTGGTGAATAATTTCATCTTTAGTCAGCTATTGTTTAAGTAAGATATTCCTGGAGAGAAAATGTGGATGGAAGATCGGAATAGTACCTACTGTGCTGTAATTGAAGAATAAGCTATATCTGGCATTATTTTACATGTTAGATAAATAGAAATTCAAGAATCAATTATTCATAATAGAATTTTATTGTCTTTCTTGTGGAGTAGGGACAGCATTTTTAAAAAATAAAACTTCTTCAAAATTACTTCAAGTCAACATTCCAGGGGACCACTGGCCCCAACTGTGATGAGTGATAGTGGAGACAGGATCTCTGTTCCTCAGAATGCATTGCTTTGTAACTAACCAAACCTGGAGTGCCTTAAATGAAGACATTTGGACAAAGTTTAAAGATAAATGGGGTCCCATGTTACTTCAAGCACTCTATGGCATCATGTATAACCCATGTCCCAGGGGCTGGGACTATGGCTCAGTGGATAAAACATTTGCCAGGCAAATGTAAGGAACAGAGTGTAGATTCCCAGCACCCATGTAACAGCCAGATACCTGGATGCCTGTCTGTTATCCTAGCACTGGGGAGTCAGAGACAGTAGATACTTGGAGCAAGGGGCTAATTAGACCGGCCAAATCAGGGAGCCCTGAGCTCAAGTGAGAGACTCTGCTCAATATATAAGGTAGAGAATGACCAAAGAAGATGCCTGATGTCAACCTCTGGCTTCCACATGCAGGCACACATTTACTTCAGCACACATGTGTGAACATGCATAAACCATTCATGCCACACATACATACAGTGCAACAAAGTAAAAATAAGAAACAAAACCATGCCCTTCACATTGGTTATTTACTCTGATTCTTTACTTTCAGTAACTCATTGTTGCATGGCCACACTGTGGCTGCCATGCTACCAGGTATCTCATCTCTGTTCTAAACAGAAGGAGAAAAGAGAGTAAAAGAGAAAATGGTGAGCTAATGTGGACTAATTATTTTTAATAGGAACTCAAACGCCTTATCCATCCTCTTCACTAGAACAAAGTTACATCATTAGCCTGAAAACAAACAGTAGCCAGTGGACTGGAAGCTACCAAGATTTCCTTATTCCTGGTACTGTCATGAGACATTTTGTGATAGCTGTATATGCATTATTAAAATATAAAAAATGTAGCAAAGCTAATAACATACATATTATCTCTCATGTATATCCCAAATATTAGTGGTTTCACATGCAATCAACATAAAACTAAGGTATTATATTCATTCCTTGTATTTATTTTTTGACACAGGAATCAATGGGAAATAGTAATGCCTTAAATGCTCTGGGGCTATAGCAACAAATGCCTGTGTGTTAGACAGGAACATATCAAGGTCAATCAGTGGCACTCTGGAAGGTGGATGGGAACTTACCTTTTTGCAGGTTTTTATGTGTCAACTTCTCTCTTAAGACTTGAATGTGTTAACTTGAAGGGATAGAAAATACCAGATATCATTTAGGAGAGAGATACTGCTTATTTCAGGCCTCAACTAGCAACTCCATTGATCTAGTACCACGTATAATTTTGTGATTTGTAGATCTGTCTATGTCTGTGTTTTCAGAACCACAAATTATTTTACTGAAGTATAAATAGGCAGTTGATATTCTTTTTCAATTTTTTGTTGCTGTATTGAAAATAGGGTCTCATATGCCCCAGTCTGACTTCAAACTCATAGTGAAACCAGAGATGATCTTTAACTCTTGGTTACCAGCAATACAAGTAATTATCACCATGTCTGATTATTTTCTTTTTCTTTTCTTTCTTTTCACAGAATGTTACAATGTAGTCTAGGATCACCTCTCACAAGTAAGAAAATTATAGTAGTATACCACATTTTCAGCTGTAATAGATAATGTTTAGTAAACCAATACTTTCCTATCCACTATCAGACTTTTATACCAATGGGATGCATAAACCAGATACTTTTATGGAGTGACACACTTGGACATTGACCCTCTGGGTAGTGCTGAGAGAAACAAGTACCATGGACTATAGCTAATGGCGGCTGAAGTAACTGAAAGATTCTGGGACATCCTGGAAATAAGAAGCTCCTGTTTTGAAAAGAGGAAATAATGGAGTCATGTAGATGTTTAGTCTCAAAAATAATGAAGTTCTTAATTCATATTTTGCCTCTATTTCTGAACTATTATCTCATAATTTTCTTTGATTCTGGATGGGTATCTGTACTTCCCCCATATGCAGAACAGCCCCTACAGTGGTACATAGGATGAATTTGTTGATATTCTTGAGTACTTGAGAAATATACTCTTGATACATTAATGACATCTTCCTAGCTCATCCTAGAGGTCATTGGCAGCTTTTGGAGACAGTTGTGGACCATACATGAAGATTCTTACTCATGCTGATATATGCTTTTCTTGGAGTTGTATCTGGCTAAGTAAGCAACCTGACCACAGGTTCTACAACTGGAAGTTGTAGAATGCCAAGACCATCCACAGAGTAAAGCCTCAGAAAAAGATGGGAGCAGGTGTATAAGCACCCCTGTCTCCCCTGCTATTGGGGACACTTTTAAGGTTATCATAGTTTCTCAGGTCTCAGCAGAACAAAGTCTGAACCATTCACAAGATGTCCTCTCAGTTAACATAACCTTTGCTGGCAAAACATGTTCCTGGTGATACAAGCTGAATACAGCATGGCCATTCAGAGCCTCATCTATGTGTTGGCTGTCAGAGAAATCTTCAGATCAAGATTCAATGGGGAGGAGGGTCTTATCTCAGTACCATCCAATATATATTTAATAACCATAGCTTTGGCTACTTTCTCTTTAGACATTTTTTAGTTTCAAAATGGTACTTTGAAGTCTAAAACTTCACACAAGTAGTATAACAATAGCTTCTGACAAGGAGAGTCTGAGCTGGATCCGGGAATTCATTGAATAGCATAGACCAACCAATCAGAGTAATATATAATGTAAGTTCTACATAACATGGAGACATATTTGAGGAAACAAGGACCGCCAGGAGATAGTAGAGTTGTTTCCAATACACCAAAGTGGAGAGCGAAGAGGGAGCTGAGAACACATGGCTGCCATGTGGGAAGGCTTGAACAATGAGGGTTCTTCTAGCAAAATCTGTTCTGCTTTCCCATCTTAAAGACGAGGATGTAGTTGTCCCTTCTGGTACAGAGAAAAGCTCTTGCGTATGAGGATTTCCTCTGTTGCTCTTGAGAGACTGCACAATGGTCAAAGTGATTTCACTGCACCTGCTGTTTTTCAGGTGCCTTTGACTTAACCAGGTAACACACCAATATAGCATGTTTAATCCCCTTAAAGAGGCCGTACTTCTTGTCTTTGCTCCCACAGTCTCCATAATTCCAAGAATTAGGCTATACTCACTGAGGAAACATTCAAACATCGATAAGTAGGGAACAACACCGTGGCTGCACTGCTTACATGTGCATATTTCTCAGCATCTATTTAAACCTTCCCTTCATATTGGGACCCTGAAGATAGACTTGGGAGGGGGAAGATCACTGGATCTCTTTGTTCCTCTTCTCAGTGTGACCACATTCAATACATCTTCTGTTTCTGCATTTCAATATAAGAAAGAAAATGGGGAAAACTTAAAAAGGAGAAAATTACTGTAAAAAATCTGCTTTACAACCACTCCAAGTCCAAAACATACAACGAAATAGGACTTAGGCTATGGTCATGCTAACAATATATTAGTCAGGACCCTTCAATGACTAAATTAATATTACATAAAACTGGGCTAGAGAGATGCCTCAGCGGTTAGGAGCACTGGTTGTTCTACCAGAAGTACTGAGTTCAATTCCCAGCAACCAAATGGTGGCTCACAACCATCTGTAAAGGGATCCGATGCCGTCTTCTGGTGTGTCTGTAGATAGTTACAGTATACTCATACATATATATATATATATATATACATACATATATATATGTATGTATATATATATATAAACTCAAAAAATTACATAAATTAAAGATTCAAGGTTCTATGTTGAATGAGATATATTTCAAATGTTCAATAGTCATATGTGGTAAGGGGCTGCTGTGTTGGGTAGTACAAACCTTTCCATCATTGCCAAAGCTCTATTGGCTGGAGTTAGGCTACATCTCCCAACTGGCAAACTACCAAGGGGTAGGTTGGCTATGCGTTCTCTTACTTGGGCTCCAACTTCGACAAAAAGAATCTAGTTCTTTACACACTAGCCAAGGTAGTGCTTAACCAACTTAACCATACCCATCAGAACACTTTACTCTGAAACTCATTAAAGAAATGGCTACTACATATTTTATGTACACTGGAACCCTCCTGCAGAAAGATTCAAAAGAGTAAGTAAAGAGTACTGGAAAAGGGATAAGTGGCTAAATCAAGTTTTGATGGCAGCCAAGTGACTAAGGGGATCTGCTCTCGCAACATCATCCTCACCTTCCTCTGTACACAGTGCACTCCAGAGTCCTGTGTTATCATTTAGGGACTTTGGTGGGAGTCATTATGAACAGCATGTTCTGGCATACTGAGAAACACCTACGTTCCTTCTTTTGTAGTTCAATCAATTTAAGCTTATCTCTGACTAGCTTACAAATAAATGAGACTCAGACTATGGTTATTTTATTTGGCCTTGTCAATTACTGTGGGTTCACCCCTAATCTACTCTTGTAACTGCTGGTCTGGCTACCTCTCCTGTGGCATCCCCCAGATACTTGCTGTTTCTGTTGGCCATGTGCTCAAGGTTCCTCTCCTCCCATTCCTTCACCTCCTTCTTCCTCTCCTCCTCTTCTCTCTCTTCCCCAATCAAGTCACTCCAAACACACCTACCTGCAATCCCTCTAGTAATTGGCTATAGCCAATTTTATTTAACCAATTGTTTTAAATCAAGGAATAACTTTTATACAACAAAAGCCTGTGAATGTGAGAATTCACTCATTCACTCTTCTCATACAGAATTAGCATTACACTACACAGCAACAGACCAAACCTCAACAATTTTTATGCCTGCTAGAAGCATGGGTTATTTTCTCTGATCTTTCTGTTTTTAAGATAATATTTCATCTAAGGTCACTCCCATTGAATCCTGATAGTCTCTCGCCTCCCAAGTTTCTGATACTTTCTAGAGGGTTTCCCCACCACCTACCTTCTGAGGCTGCATGTTTCCATTCATTCTGCTGGCCCTCAGGGCTTCTCTGCTGTGCACCCCCCCTCCCCCCCAGCTGATCCTGTTCCTCTTTTCCCCTCCTCCTCCAATCTCCTCTTCCGCCCATTTCCTCCCTCCCTCTGCTTCCCATGGTTACTTTCTTCCCCCTACTAAGTAGAATTGAAGCATTCTTTCTTGGCTTTTCTGCTTGTTAAAGTTCTTAAATTCTGTGTGTCATATCCTAGGTATTCTGTACTTTTTGGCTAATATCCACTTATTCGTGAGTACTACTATGTATGTCTTTTTGGGTTTGGATTACCTCATTCAGGATGATATTTTCTAGTTTCATCCATTTGCCTGCAAAATTCATGATGACCTCAGAGTGACCTTACATAAAATGCCCAACAGTGGGGAGAGGGAACTCAAAGAGTCCACCTCCACTAGATAGACAGGGCATCAAGTGGAGGGATAGTGTTACCAACCCACAGTCAAAATTTCTGATCAAGAAGTGTTCCTGTCTAAAAGAACTGCAGGGACAAAAATGGAGAAGAGAGTGAGGGAAAGGCAGTCTAGTGTCTGGCCCAACTGGGGATCCATCTCATGGGGAGACACAAGGCCTGACACTATTACTGATGCTATGATGTGCTTACAGGAGCCTAGCACAGCTGTCCTCTGAGAGGCCCAACTAGCAGCTGACTGAGACAGACACAGACACTTACCCCATAGGAAGGATCAGCAATTTCAACTAGCCCGGACCCCTGGGGGCTCCCAGACACTGAGCCACCAACCAGGCAGCATACAGGAGCTGGTCTGAGGCCCTTGACACACACATAGCAGAGAACTGCCTGGTCTGGCCCCAGTGGGAGAGATGTGCCTAATCCTTGAGAAACTTGAGGCCCCAGGGAGGGGGGAGTCTTGGTGGTGGGGGAGCATCCTCTCAGAAACAGGGGGAAAGAGAAATGGAATGAGGAACTGTGAAAGGGGGGGTCAGGAGGGGAGCAATGGCTGGATTGTAAATAAATTTTAAAAAGATAATATTTTATTAACTAGTTGAGAATTTCACACAATGTATTTTGACCAGATTCCCTATACTCTACACCCCAATTCTTCACAGATTCACCCCCGCCTCCCAGCCTTTGTCATTCTTGAGTTCTCTGATCTTCATCGTGTGAACACCTACAAACAGAATTTACAGGCATGACCTCCCCTTACCCCACGAAGACGAACTACCCCGAAGTCCTTCTCTTTCAACTTTATCCACATTGAGCCTCTAGCCATTCATCAGTTACACATTTGGATCCTGGCTGGGGTTCACACTGAGGTTTCTGCTCATAGGAACTGAGAACCTCTATATCTACCTATCTGCCTTTGGATTTTAGGGCAGTGGTTTGCCCCGTGATCTCAAGAGCCAAGAAGAGCTGTTGGTTTTCAGTTTTCAGCTTTTTCCTTCTTGCTATGATGGAAGATAACCCAAATTCTCAATTGCCAGCGAGAAAACAAAGAGTGTGCATTAAAATAAAAGTATATTTGGAGCTCCTACAGGAAGGAGGACAGGCAGGTACTCTATTTTCTCTACGGTGCTCACTTCTACTCCTGCGCTCCATGTTCCCAACCAAAGCCTTTGCTACTGTTTTGATTAAAAGTGGCTTCTTTTACAAATACATTCTTCCCTGTGGTTATTAACTTTCTCCACCCTGAGTGAATTGGGCCGAAAACTCATTATAACATCTCAGATGTTCCCTTCACTCCACTTAGAAAGCTGGCCACAGTGGCTTGTAGGCATTAGGAATTCTTTGCACACACAGTGATATACCACCTCGCATCATGCTGAAGACTTATGAGGCATATGTTGCAATCATGGGGTATTAAAAATAATAATAGAAAAACATGAGCAGATTACCATGGCCGTTTGAACCATGATACCTGCCGTTTGTCTATCGCCAGCTGGCCCATCTCTCATAGCACAGCTTCTGTATTCTAATTTTTAGGACTTTGAACTAAAAAAGATAATGATTGGCTTACCACCTAGTGAGCTAGATGGTTCATTCTGTTATTTCTCCATCGCCTGGGGCAATATCAATCTGGTTGATCTTTCTCTCCAAACCCCTTTCTTCCCAGGTGGGGGGCTCCAGTTAATGCACCAGAGGAAGGTCTAAAATCTAGGTGTAGGTGTCCAGGGTCACTTGGCCTCCTGTAGGTGTGTGCTGGTGGCTATTGAGGACTAGTCTGTTCATATTTTCATTTTTTTCTTAGCTTCAATTTTCTATACAGTTGGATTTTACATCAAGCTAGGAAGTATTAAACTACATTTGTTTTTGCTTCCTCCCAGACATTTTTGCAGACACACTGTCTTTGAGCGATCACATCACCGTAAACCTAGTGTTACCCTGCTAGACTAGGAAATAAACTCCTCTCGCTACTCCTGCGGCCTGATTAACAGTGAATCATAGATTTTGAAATAATTAAGAGATGCATCTGAAGGGACTCACAGGTTCTCTGTTAAATAGAATCTAATTTTCTTTGATGATTCAGAGGGTATTTTTGTAGCTTGTGTTAATCATCATTGTTCGGAAAATCAATTGCCAGCTAAGCAAGATTCCCAACTGCTATGAGCAGATAAAATAGCTCTCAGAACTGGCTCACACGGAACTGCTTTCTTTCTAGATGCTCCCTGTGTTTGCTGCAGTTTATATCAATGAACTTTTAGTAACACTACAGTCTTCCCCTGTGATGTACTGAGGTGACACGTGTATTTTATGAACATTCCCACGTGTTTCTGCTGGGTTTTATCTTATCATTCAAGAAAGTTTTTCCAAGCAATGGCTCTGTACAGTTTGTGGCTCTGTCCTGGGTTAATGGGAACAGGAGAGGCATGAGTTTTCTGCTCCATGGTGCTTATATGCTAGTCAGGCTACAAAAAGCAAGTCTCCAGTCCACAAAGTAAGGGGCTAAGGAGAAAACAGAGTATGTACGAGGGACCATACAACAGAGGCTTACTATGGAATTGACAACTGACTAGAGAAACAGTTGGCATAACAATGCCTTTGATTGTCTTTCAGAAGAACATGCTTGGGGCAAAAGAGGAAACAATGGAGGATGAATTTAGGATAAGCTAAAAACAGAAATAGAAGTGATCATATGGTTGCATGGGTAGTATGAAATTGAGCAAATATTCAGGGAGGACCTAAGTGTCACCCATATCTGGGTCTGTTTCCTGCCTTACATCTGTAAGATGTCTCAGAGGTAGAGCAAAACCTTCCACATGCCCAGGGAAGTAATCAATCAGGTAGGGCTTTCTCCAAAGGCTGGCTTAAAAGGCAACTGTGGAAACAACCCAGGTAGGCCATGTTGGTATCCACAGATACAAAAAGCCTAAAATCACATTCTTCAAAATGCCTAAAACGTGACAATTGTCATGCTGGTAATCATCACCAAACTGTCCTGGTGCATCATACGTTGTGAATATTTACAAATTGAAGCAAATATTCATGTGCTTATAAAGAATGGAGAGCAATGAGGCTCCCAAGCAGCCTGGCTCAGACAGGGCTTTGCTCCAATCATGACTATGCAAAACCAGCCATTTGTTCCTACCTCTGATCAGTAGAAATGCTGCTAACAAGTACATCAAATGTTTAAAACGTATGCACGTGGGGATTTCCAAAGCTGAAGTCCTATAGCACAATGGAAATCACATTGCCCAGGTAAAAATATATAAAATATAAGAGTTTCATTGAGAGTCTCAGTTTTCATATATTTATTGTGAGCATTGGCTTTTATCAAGTTATGACAACTTTAGATATTTTTTCCGATTTGTACAGCAAAGACATTTGGTTACCTCTTTGCTTCAGGGAAGGAAGAGTTAGAAATAAAGTGAGACTTGAAGAAAGGACAGGGGGTGGAGGGTCTTCGTCATTCTGGATCTTTATACAAACTCCTGTAACTGGTGAGCCAGTGATGGAATACCAGGTGTGGAAAGCTTTGTAGCAGAATCAGGATTTACTATCAAGGAGTAACCCTAGCTCCTGTGCTGACTGCTCATCATACGGGCCTCATCCTGTTTCCTAGCATTGTGTACAGAGAAACCAGCCATCCGTAGCTAAGTCATTAATACTAAGACTGTATGAGGGCTGATTAAAATGTATTCCTATTACATATATCAATCTTATTTCATTCTGGTAGGTATTCTTGAGAGGGAAAGAAAGGAAGAAAACACATAGAACCCTCAGGATATTGTACATTCCCTCATGTGCACACAAGCACGTACCTTGAAAGTAAGCTTTTCAGTTTGATATGCTTCAGGGGAGAGGCTGGCAAACCACTTCCAATTGACAAAATCCACTCTGTTCTCAGTTCTTAAAGAGCCCAGAAGGTAGCAAAGCTTTTTCATATTTTAAAATGTTATATAAAACCAACCAACAAGAAAGGGACAACTATAAAGAGGTTGCACACAAACACCCAAACTAAAAATAGTTATTCAGTGGAACTTTTAAGAACAATAAAATAAAAAGGTTGACTAAGGGTGTGTGAGAGGGTTGTTCAAAAACTGCTGTACGGCTCACAGTGTTTAAAGTGTGACTGATCCACCCTGCTTTCCCTACTTCCAATATATTTTGTCATAGTCTATTTTCATTTTCGTAGGACTTTTCATCTTCTAGTATACAATAAAACAGACTCATTAATCATGATTCCTCTCTTCTCAAATCATGATTTGTCTCTTCTCTCACCCCTAGAATCTAATCTCCAAGAAGAAAAGTGTCTTATCTGTTCTGTTCCTTCTGTCAATCAAGAACAATCTAGAACAAGATTGGCCATGTATATGTGTGGAAGGAAGCAACCAATCAATATGTTCATGAAATATGTTAAAGAATGTGTTTTTATTAGAGGTAGAGCCATTAGTTTCATGGAGGATCTGTCAAGTTTGCTTGCTCTGTTCTCATGAAACACTATGGCTGGTTCTTCACAAA
>JADRCH010000870.1:1854143-1909316 GCA_019843965.1 Rhynchomys soricoides | reverse complement strand
CTGTGGCTCCAGCACTAGCAAAGAAAAGGCAGGAGAATCATGGGTTTGGGGTCAACCTGAGCTACACAGTAAGACCTTGTCTAAAAGTAATAAAAATCAATAAGCAAATAAAGGCATGGGTGGTATATATTTACTAAACTCCCATGGTAGAAAAGGACCTCAAATCAGTTTTCTATGTTATTTCAATTAAGAGATTCTCTCCAAACAAGTACCAGCATTTGCAGGAATAAAATTGATAGTGTGACATCTCACAACTGCCCCAACAGCCATTTCCCTGAGGGCTGAAATCACCTAGACACAGACACCTGTGACTTTAATTTTTTTCAAATCCTAATTTTAATGATGGTTCTTAAATGCTTTAACCTCCCTTTGGCCCACCACGCACCAGAGTTAGTGGAGGAAAAAGGATATGGGGGAAGTGGACCTGTTTAGAAAGGTTCTTTGGAGCAACTCCTGTCTGTATTGTCTGGAAATCGGCAGTTCAGTTCACAGGTTAGCAGGCAGTGGGAGCTCGATCCACTCACAAACACCTCATGGATACACCAGCAGCCCAGTTCTGTAGAGTCAGGTCAGCAACAAAGGTGACAGGACCTAGCAGAGACATCCAGGCCTCAACTTCAGCCCAAGTCAGCAGGAGAGACCAGCAGGAACACCAGAAGAAGTTCTCAGCTGTGCCTCTCTCAGGGAAGTGAAGATCAGCGAAGATGAGAGACCCACAGGTGTGGCACAGCTAGCTGTGCCAGCAAGCCAAGCTCTGTCTCTGTCACTCTCTGAAGTCCTGTTTATACCCTCCAAACATCACGTGTCCTCCACGTGCCTTGCCTCAGCACATGCATCCAATCAGCCTGAGTCTGCGGAAGTGGCAGCAAACTGCAGTATACCACCAGATTTTTGGTCTCTATGCAGTCCAGACAAATGCAGCTCAACTCACAATGTAAGTGTCGTTAGCAAAGAGTCTTTCATCACATGTCCTTTCATGGGCTTGCTTTAGCAGAACATCCTCTCTCCTGTGTCTGTTTCAGCGAAATGTTTCTTCAGGAGTGTGCCTTAGCCTTTCACACCTGTGTCCACTTTAACATAACATGCCTTCACACGTTTGTTCCAGCAAGACACTGTCCAACTGACTTTCCAAAGAACCCTTAAATTTCCACTTCAGACACCAGTTAGGCTGTTACTGCTAATAACATATAAGTTGCAAAGTCCCAAGCCTGGAAGAGCAATGGTTTACAATCTTATTAAGATTAATTCAATCTGGGAACAGATTTCAGTAAGAATGAAGCTAAGAAGGTGCAAAGAAATCTATACCAGAGAAAGGAGACCTAAGAGTCTCGAGGCGGGTTGTGTATGTGTGCATGTTTGTGTGCCTTTGAAAATTCAGCTTTGGCTGCACGTGGAGAAAAAATTTAATGGCACAATTTTAGCAAAACTTGGAGTTTTACTCTTTAAATCTTTAGATACTACATGTTTTTTGAAAGATGCTTTTGCAGAATAAATAAATAAGTAAAACTTTTCTTGCACTATTTCACTTTTGAATAAGAAAATACAAAGTCAAACAGAAACAAACAAAAGTAACAACAACAATAAAAACCTACCTATCTCATCATTAGCATGCATTTTATACCAGTTGCAAATTTTAGACCCGAATCTTTTGCAACAAGCAGAACTTCTGCATGCCTGTAAGAATTTCTCCTCTATCTTCATTTATTTTTTCATTCTATGCTACCAGAACTCTTATTATCAAGGTGATGGTTCTAACACAGCTCTGTTCTATCCTCAAGTAGTCAGCGCCATCTTGGCTCATGAGTCTCAACTAGTCAACAATGTAACTTTTTCCTCTAGCGTTAAACTCTAATTCCCTCTAACAAATGAAAAATACAATAAGCTTTGTGATTTGGCCCTTATTCAACATTATAAATGACTTTCTTCATTTGCTTTGATTTCTAAAAGTATTGCATAAAATGAGATCTGCATATTAACAGAGACAAAAAAGTCAAGTGTTTGTATTCAAACATCTTAGAACTCTAGGATTTAGGCATAAAGCTACAGGCTATTGTAATACTACAATCAAATTCCAGAACAAAGGATAGGAGAATCCACAGGATTTGACATGTTTCCCACGTTCAGCCTGCCCCGGGGGGGGGGGGGGGCTGTGAATAAATCTTGATTATCAGGGCTCTTCTCTCGGGAGGCACAAAAAGTATTGAGCAAAGGCTAATACTCCTGCTTGTCTGAGAGCAGTCTGAAAGGCTGAATTCTATCTAGTTTGACTCAGATCATTGATACCCTGGGCACCAGATTTTGGAAGCAACTCCAAACAGACACAAGTAGTGTGAGCAAACTGTCCCAGAGAAGCAGGAGATCAAAACATGATTGAGAGGTAGATCGTCTATGGACATGCTAATTGGTGAAAGTTTTTCCCTGTATACAAATAGTGCAGACTGGTGGAAGTGATGCGTATATTTTAGGAAGTTGATGTGCTAGTGGGTTTCTTTGAGAAGTTTGGGGAAAGTATTTAGTGTTATTTATGTCACTCCATACTTCCTACTCTGCCCAGTCCTTCCATACCCCATACCATTTAATCTGTCCCATTCTTTCTGCGTCTTAGTTACACTGAACAGATGATAGTTTCTAATTCCATCCATTTATGTCTGCCAATTCATATTTTTCTTAATAGCTGAATAATTCCATTACTTTAATAATACATATTTTCATTATTCATTGGATAGTAAATGTGGATCTAGATTGTTTCCAATTCTAGACTATTATGAATACAGCAACAACAAATATGGCAAACAGGTATCTCTGTAGTAAGACATGAAGAGGCTTTCAGTATTTGCCCAAGTGTGGTACAGCCTGATCATTTGCTATTTCCAGATTTTTTTTTCTTTTAAATCCACGAATTCTATAGTGGCTTCTGATGGAACAAAGCAGTAAAATCCTACAAAATCACAGCATGCAACAGGTCTCATGTCGGACGTGAATTAAAGGAGGGGAGTAAAGGGAAACAGGGGCTGCCTCTGGGTGGTGGAAGGGAAGAAGGGAATCGGGAGGGAAAGCACAGCCTTTTATCAGGGCGGTGGTGCATTGTGCATGAGGACATGCAACAGAGGCAACAATGGGAATGTGTGGCATCTGGGCAGCTAGCGGTGATGTGTCCAGTTGTCACCAGGTCCTTCAGGGCTGATCATGGAGGTGCCTGAAGGTCCCACTGACGCCAGGTCCCTAGGATTGGCCATGGGGGTGCCCGATGGCCCCACTGTCACAAGGTCCCCTTGGGTTCCCGGTGGAGGTGCCTGATTGTCAACAGTTTCCACTTTGCAATCCTACCAACAGTCATTTGATTATTTCCCTTTTCCCACACCAATGTCTGCATTTACTGTAATTTTTTAAATCTTACCCATTCTGACCAGGTTAAGATGAAATCTCAAAGTATTAATCCATATTTTCTCATGGCTAAGGATGTAAAGACTGGCCTGGGAAGACATGCCCAGTGTTACAGAAGTGGCGCGGAGGTCATTTTTGCTTAGCATTAAGGCTCGCGCCACATACTGTAACTCATACCTGACAGCATCGTTAGGACCAAGAATCTAGACAGGTTGTAGACCCCAGGGAGGAAGCTATTACAATTATTCTGCTAAATGGATATAATATTAAGCCAACTTTTAACGACTTATTCCTATAGCCATAGATTAGTGCATCTATCAAACCTCATTAGAAAAATTTTATCTTTCAGTATATGGCAGAGAGAACCATAAGAGTTAAAAATGCGGAGAACAAGAGATCATGGAAAGCTGAGCCCTAAATAAGACATTTATACGTCACCCAGATTAAAAATTCATTTTATTTTTTCCTATAGACTTATAATAAACTTGATGAGAAAGAAACAGGCAAATGATAACACCTAAAATAACTTCATATAGATAGATAGATAGATAGATAGATAGATGGATAAAACATTACCAAAGAGTTAAAAACCTAAATAATGCAAACTTGAAAACAATGATATAAGAAATCAAAGAAAACAGAAAATGCACAGCTACCCAATGCTCACAGATTAGGATAATTAATATTATAAAACAAATATATGCAGATTAAATAAAATTACCATCAAAATTCCAATGTCTTTCCTCATAGAAGAAGGGGGGAAAATATCCTAAAATTCAGATGGAAGTGCAAAGTCTCAGATAACCAAAGCAATCCTAAGCAGAAAAAGCAATGTTGGGCCATAACATTCATTGTTAAATACACCACTGCCGAATTTATACCAGTAATTTTTTTGTTGTTGAAATTGAAAAAATATCTCAAAATTAATATAGAATTTCAAATCCATAAATTAATGTTGAAAAGAAGATCAAAAGTGATATTATCACATTCCCTTTCTTCAAAACATATTTCAAGTGACAGTGATTAATATAGCACAGTTCTGGCATGAAAACAAGCAAGGAAACATTAGAAATTCCAGGAAAAAAATGCCAACATGGATGAAAGACCTAAGTGTGGACCTAAAGCTATAGAAAACCTAGAAGAAAATATTGATTAAAAACTTCTATACCAAATGTTTTGAGCTCACATATTAAATAGACTGCTCATGGCAGCTCCTGCTTATAATCACATAACTAAAACAAAGACAGGTAGATCCATAGGACTTGCTGTTGGCTTGCAAGAGATTCCACTAGGCTCCTCCCAGGGATCTAGCAACAGGGACCAAGCAACAACCTGCATCTGCATCATCAGCAGGATCATCATCATCATCATCATCATCATCATCATCATCATCGGAGCCTCTGTCACATACAGGTGGCCTGGAAGCCTTTAAGAGGACTGCTTGCTATCCCACCACTCCCTTCTCTTCCTCCTTTTTTTCCTCTCTGTTCCCAAGTGTTTTTAAATGGTCAGCCTCTCTTTCTGTCCTCTGTCCCTGCTGTTCTGCCCTCATGACTCTGTTTGCCTCTACCCCTTCTCCAGGGCCCTCACTCCCCTCCCTTCCAAATAAACATCTCTTATATCACATGGCATGATTTCTCAGGGGACACCTTGGCACAGGCCCCCCAGGTACCCCTTCCCCCCACCAGCCATTGCATTATAGTTCATAATACTTGCTAAAAGCCTAACAACTTCTGGTTGTTGAGTCTCAGTACAGTGAGGGCTCTTGTCTTCACAAGGTGGATGTACTTCAAAAGTGAATACTAAGACTGTCCTCTGGCTTGTCCACACATGTGTACATGTAAACACATGAACACACACACACACTCTCACGCAAAGCAAAACCAGACAAATAAGACTATGTATCAAATGTAAAAAAATTGAGTTTCGAGAAACACAAGCAACACAGTGGGGGAGAGGGAGATTACAGAATGGGAGAAAGTACTTTCAAATTATACGTTTGATAAGGGATAAAACTAGAATGTATGAATGAAATTTTCTACCCACCTACCCCCCAAATAAAACAACTCAATTAAAAATGTGTAAAGAACTTCAATGTTTGTTTCTTTGTAGACACATACATATAATCAATATATGTGGATATATATGTATATATATATGCTCAATAACACTAACAATCAAAGAAATGCAAATTGCAACCAAAGCAAGGTATCACCCCGTGCTCTTTAGGATAGATAGAAGGAAAATCACACAGATGTGGCAAAATACAGAAGTGTCTGTATTGGTGAGGCTGTAAACTGACGCAGCTGCAGGGCTGTGGGACAGGGTGGTAGATTCCCAAAACAATAATAGCTTTAAAGCTTCTGCACAATCAGTGTGAATATGCTTGCCACTACCTACCACACCCTTAAAACACACAAAAGATAAGGTTTTATGAAAACGAAGGTAGAGTTAGGACACTACTGAGTTCTTGGGCATTCAAATGTTTACCTTGCTCTAAGTTCTAACCTTGACAGCCAACTAAGGCAGTGCAGAGGAAATCAGAAGCCGCAGCTGAGCACAAAACCTTGGCACCACCGATTGAATTCACTATCATTCACTTCTCATCTGTCAAACACTGTGTAAACTTTATTACTGATAAAGAAAGAAATTAGCAAAAACTGTTGCCATACAGACTTTACTCATGTAAAGTCCAAAGATCCTGAGATTCTACCCTGCCTGTCACATCACTCAGAGGCTGCTGGATTCCTTAGGTGACTTAGTACTACACAGTCCTTTCAATAAAGTACAACTCAGCCGATATGGCATTTAGAATTCAGGAAGGTGAAATGCTCAGAAATTGTAGTTTTGAACTCATGTATGATAAATATTTGAGTTGAATATGTTAACTTCTTTGAGGGAAACACACTCTCAAGAACAAAACAAGCAGAATGTAAAAGAATAGTGAAGATAATTAGCATTTAATAAGACTTGCCCCACTTCACTGGAAAGATTGCAGAGGCAAAGTTAATAAAGCTAAAAGTAGGTTAATCTCCTTTTTTGTCCCTTAAGCCTGCCATTTTAATATCTTTATTGTATCCCAAGTGTGCTCAGAAATAGAAAAGTCTACCGATGATGTATTTGTTCGACTACATTCAACAAATACTTGAGGACTCCCTATCTCAAACACTAAGAATACAGTTGGGAATGAAACCAATTCTCTAACTTCTTGAAAAGGGAAGCACTAGTAGCCTTTCTCTTTGTTCCCACATATTGAAGACATATTTGGGAGACTGGAAAATGGAATGAAATCCAATCCTTCCTACACCAAGTACCTTCGATTGCCTACTGTGGAACAAATTAGTAATGGTGGTCAGTTCCCAGCCCTAACTCCTCTTTGTGGCCTTTCACTTCCTAAGATGCCAGCATGACAATGGCGGTTAGGTACAAAGCCTCACAGGTAAGCTCCTTTCAAAGGATTCGTTGAGGGAGTGGTGCCAGGACTAACTGGCAAGGGAGTAAGGGAAGCCAGAAAGAGCTGGAAAAGAGTTGATCAGCAGTGTGGTCTCAGCCGGAATCTGGCTCCTTTCAGTCTCCTCAGCTACACAATGAATTTCTCCACAGTATGGTTTCAGCTAGAGGCCAGAGTGTAGGCTTTGTAATTCCAACATCATTAGTTGTCCATGACTGACTCTGAGAGGATAGGAGACAAAGGGATAACCTCCTACCCATCTCCTCTCCAGCGTAAGATGGCCCTATGAGGTAAAGACATAGAATACATATGCCCAAGGCCAGAAAAGGAACTAAACCGGACCTCTCTCTATTCGATATGAAGGGTCAGAGCTTTAAAGAAAGTGCCCTCAAAGTGACAAAAAATAAATAAAAAATAAAAAAGTAAATAAAACCTAATGGATGAAAAACTCCTTCTTTTAGAGAGATCATTTTAAAAGTTCTAGGATGATGCCTAAATCTGTTGCACCTAACCATAAATTCTTTAGTTTTTGGTCTATTTTCATTCATTCTCATATCAGAGCACATGGTAAATGGTAGAGATAGCTCTTCAAAGACAGCTGAGTTGGCCTCTGCCTTACAGGTAATTTGGTCCAACGGATGAGGTGAGTCAGATCATAGTATCAAGGAGATCTCTGCCACCAGTAATCTTTTGCAAACGACGTAGAGTGACTTGGAACAGATATCAATAGACTTAGGTGGTTTCCATAAAATTACAAGAGACATATCTTCATTCTCCCTCAAGTGTTAGACTATGACTTTGATTAGGTTACCTAGAAGGTAATCTTTGATGGGAAAGATTGTTGGCATAATTTATTGATGGCATGATCTACAAAGGGAAATGAAATAGGTGTGGGGGATACTAGCTGAGTAAAGGTATATGTTCAGATGTTTAAAAAAAATCATATGCATTCATAGGCCAGCAACTCTACCATTGTGGAACATTTTCCCTGAGAGTACAAGCCACTCGTTCATGGGTAATGGACCACAGATGGAAGCCAGATCGGCTCAGTCTTGTTCCCAGGATGAATCTCAAGATGTCAGTTTGAGACTGGATTACCTAGGAGCCAGTCCTCAAAGTGTGACCATCCTACAGGCATTTTTCTGATTGAGAATACCTAAAAGACTTGGGGGTGATAAAATAGAACAGAGAAAAACAAGACAGAAATCATTTTCTTATAATCTGGTTTGAGGCTGATATCACAGGAAAGTTTGTTGGGCACCGGGTTATAGCCTGGAATTGAGGCAAGAGGCCAAGTTTTTATGCCCCAGTCATTGAATCACAGTAGGACTTCACAAGCATTTCCTGGAGAGGCACATTTCTACAAAGAGCAGCTGGAAGTCACCAGCCTCCACCCCCAGTGCAGCTGGTACACCAGCCGGACAGAAGGGGCTAGGCAGGCACCAAACTGGCTCCATGCATCACAGGATCAGAGCCCTAATGCGTAGCAGTAGAAGGAATTGCTTGAAAAGGAACAATCACAGCTCCCACCCACAGCTTCCATGTGGTCTTCTGTCTGTTTTTTGTTTTTTTGTTTTTTAATGCCTCAAAATGTGAAATTGATCAAAGATAGTTTTAAAAATACTCTTCATTTTGGGTTATCTCTAAGGAAGCCAACTTTCAGTTCTCCAAGGAGCTTGCCAAAGCTATAGATATACTCTGTGTTCATTGAGGAGACTCACAGCTTCAGCTAGAGCTGCTCCTTTCCAGTCTGTGAGGCAGAGCTGTGCTGGGAAAGCCTACTTGCTGGAGACCCCGGTCCTCATCACTGTCTGTCCTCCTCAGCAGGTCCTCACACTCAGGGATAATATTCTCGTTTGTTGCTATGGCTACCCAACTCTGGATGGTCACTGTGGGTTTTAAATAGCCATCCAATGCACTGTTGGGAAACATTTTGTTGTGCTTCCCCCGCACCCCCTATGAGACTTTCCCCCTCCTCTTATCACTGCTGAAATTCAAATGTTTTTTGATGAGTTTTAAAATATTTGCTTAAAAAGAAAAGCTCCAGCAGAAGGCAGAAGGCAGGAAACAGCTAGATGCAAAAATGGCCACCATAGCACTACAATTGCAAAGGTCCTCAAAGATCTAAATGACCTGGATCTGTCCTGTTTTACCAGAGGCCCTTTTGTTTCTGAGAGGTTCTCTGGGCTAGGAGTCAGAGCCACGGGAAAAAGAAAATATTGAGTCATGCATATGCTCCCAGCCGTAGAAATGACAAGATCCACATTTTCAAAGACTGGTTTATGTATTTTTAATATGTCCATTTGTCTATGCCTCTGTACAGATTCTGTCATCAGCGGGCAGAGGAGGCTGTCAGAGCTGGAGCCAGTAGATGTGGGTGCTGAGAGAACTCAAATCCTCTGTAAAAGCAGAATATACTCTTATTTGCTAAGCCATCTCTCCCACCCCATATAAAATCTGTCTGACAACTTGTTTTATAGCCCATTAAAAATATAAAAGTTAGTAAAAACAACAACAACAAAATCACTTGTGTGAGTCTTCTTGACATGGTAGTACACACCTTCAAGGCCAGGGTGGCACTCTGGAAGCTGGGGATGGATGATATCAAGTTGTAGACTGTTGTGTAACAGGCCTTTCCTAGGAAGACACTCCACACATGGCTATTTAGGGAATGCAGAACAGAACAGAGGAATGGCTGCACCAAGTCCAAATTTGTGAACCAATGGGTTTTGATTGGGATTACTAACAGTAATATGGAAGAGGGGTTACTGACAGGCACATGGAGGACTTAAAAGCAACTACATCACTGAGAAGTTCACGCCAAGGTCTGTGAAGACTCACTAAAGACACAGCTCTGAAGCTTTCTGCACAGCTCGTAGGCAGCTCCACTCTGGATATCTCTTTGCTCTGCAGTTTGGCTGGTTCGAATCCCCACTCCTCCTCACCACACCCTTTGCAGATGATTATCCCTTTTTATACTACTAGAGGGGGGGGTTCTCAAGAATCTTTTAAATGTTTTTTCTAGCAGTGTGACTTTTGCTTCATCTCCTGAAGCTAATGAGGAAACATTTCAATTCAATGGGAATACAGCCAGCAACTCAGGTCAGCCTGAACTACAGAGTAAGAGTTTCTGGAGTACAAAAGTTTATTTAAAAAAAAAAAAAAGGAAGAAGTCCACAGCAGATGCTTTAAGTCACAGTTTGTATCTCCTTAGCATTTGTGGTTTCCATGGATACCATTTGTGTATCTTTGCATGGTTGTAGAAGCCTGTCATGACACACAGGCTCTCAGATGTGTCAGAAAGAATCTCCTAGGGGCTGTCCTTGACCTAAGGTTCATGGAAATGAGTGTTAATGACCCCAGGTCCCTTTCCTCTCAAATAGGAGATAGTGGGCCTACTTTTCACTTTGCTGCAGTCTTCTCTGCACATTTTCAGTCTTAGCCTCCCCTTCCCTTCCCTAACACTGTAGAACTTGTCTTCCTTCCTAGATGACCCTAATAATCATTTTGTCCCCTCAGATTCAACCTCTGGACAGCCTAAAAGAACACAGAGTTCAATTCTATTCATTTCATAGATCAACAATAGTTGGCCAAATTGAGGGGAAAAGAGGGAGTCCAATATCTGAATTTTATGTTTTTCTTCCACTTGAAAGATAGATTAATTCATTATTTTTAGTGATTAAATAATACTTCTTACCAAGCTCCTACAAAATTGTAGGCAAATTCTCCAAGAACAATAAACCAATTATGCAAAATTTCTATTTATCAAGCAAGTAATCAGTTGTCCAAAGAACTGAGGTGAGTAATTCAAGGGACCCAGGCAAGGTGTTCTAGACCAGTCCTGTCCCAGGATATGAAAATCATCCCCAAGATGACATAAGACTGAAAACAAGGGAAACAGCCCCAAGGCTGCAGTAGCCTACATACTGTCAGGCTCACAAGTGAGATGTATTCCTAGGAAAAAACAAAACTAATGGATCTTATAATTCGGATCAGGAAGGGAATATAAAGAGCAGAATATAAAGAGGTCAGGATAAAAGTGACTTCTTGCCAGACAGTGGTGGCACAAACCTTTAAATCTTAGCACTGGAGATGGCAGAGGCATGCAGATTTTTGTGAGTTCAAGGCCAGCCTGGTTTACAATGTGAGTTCCAGGACAGTCAAAGCTGCCCAAGGAAACCTTGTCTTGAAAACAAACAAACAAACAAACAAACAGACTTCCTCTTTGAACAGGCCCAACTTTTCTCAAGCTAATGTTAAAGAGTCACACACATTTGTCAAGCTTCACCACCACTTTCATGATTTTGTGTACATAATCTCATGTTGGTTATAACCTGATATGGCTGCATCTCTGCATCTGGATTTGAACACAGGGCTTGATGTAAAAACCTAGTTTCCTTCTTAGCATTAACTGTCAACTTATGCCATCTTAGACCTACCTGAAAAACAAGGCTCAATTGAGTATTGCCTGTATCAGATTGGTCTGTGGACATTTCTATGAGAGAATGTCTTGATCATCTTGATTGATAGGCAGGCTCAGGCAACTGTGAGCAGTGTCATTTCTTTACACATATTCCTGCAGTGTGTACAAAAGTTATCTACCCATGAGCCAAAGAGTGGGCCAAAAAGCCATGTTTCCAGCCCTGGCTTCCCTTAATGATGTTTTGTGACCTGGAAGAGTAAATCAGATAAACCTTTTCTTCCCCAAGCTGTCTATGGTCAAGTGTTGTATCACAGTAAAAGAATAAAACCAGAACACCTAAATGTTTCAGTGTTGGCTCCTCAGTTCAATAGCAATATAAAATAACCATTAGTCTCTTTTTAACATAGACTTTTCAATCAATTATGGTCTTATAGGTTAGTGGTCTTTGATAAAATATATTTCCCATACTAATAGTAGTTATCTAGAAATCAATATTTATATAAATTATATCAACCATATGGTGTAATGTAAAGCTTAAATACTCCTTTCTACTCTATCAAAAATACAGTACCTGACAATGCTATATATTTACTTTAGTACATCAATTGGGATTCTATCAATTCTTTGGCTTTCCTTTTGTTTTAAAAGGATTATTAAAATATAATTGCAACACCACTGCCCTACTTTCTGGTTTCTTAAATAGATACAGTACTAGAAGGGTTTTGTTTGGTCATGTTGCTATTGAGAATGTTCCAATTTTATTACTAAAATTACCTTTTCATTTCAGCAACAAATTTTCTGGTCTTGGTACCTTGTGACTCTTTTAAATATACATAAATAATAAGTTCTCTTTGCCCACAAAATGACCCAGACTTTTTCCATCCAGATTGTCTCATGGGTCCAGCTACAATTAAGGAAATATCTACAAGAATGAAGTCAGCGCATAGGGAAGAGATGGGAGGCTTAGGCAGCTGTTCCGTTGGATTTTACACAATACACACCACTTCCTGGGAGAACTTCTTCACCTGGCCCCTCTACCAACAGCTTCATCAGGATTTTACACACTGACCCCTGTTGTGAGTCCCAATGATATAGCTTCTGTGTCTTCCCGCTCCTGTGAATGAGATAACTACTGTTGAGTCAGTTTCCTAAGTTCTTTACAGCATGGATCCCAGTTAGTCACCTCCTGTATATGTGCTCTTTCTCTTGTAACTTCACTAACTACATGCTCTCTCATCAGGGCTAGATACCATGGTTTATTTCCATAAATAAAATGCTTCTCCAGCAAGGCTGTGTAACTTTACCCTTAGACCTACTTTACCCAATAGCTCTATTATTATTTTTTTTTTAATCTGCTCTCTGCCTCAATTGGGTGAGGAAGCTTGGGGATAGCCTACCAGTGGATGAGATCACAGGGTAGAAGAGCAGTGAGCTGCAAACTAACACCAGCCAATCCTCTGCAGCAGAGCTGCCTGTATGAATAGGAAGCACACACATAATCTTGAAAGAGCTTATGTGACACATGAAGAATTTATCATATTTATCAGCTTATCCAAGCCCAAATTTTCAGACTACTCAGTGTTGAGCTACCCAGTAGGTTTTGTTTTAAGGCAGTAATTTAAGGTCACTTTGTCATATAGCATGAGCTAACTGATACTATGTTCTTATTCTGGGAAACACATTCAATATTCAGTGGGTCTGTGCTGCCTACAGGAACCAGGTAAATCATATTACTTTTGCACAGCAGCAATTTCCCAGCTCAGCATTTATATATCTCTACATCTTTATACTCATATCATAAAACTAGCAATGGACCAACCCCAATGAAATGCTCTTATGTCTTTGAGGAAACCCCATGCTCTTTCATGTGGAATAATAACAACATATTTTATTGAAACTATAGTATGACATAGGAACTATTATGAGTGTCATAAGGAGTATGTCACTTAATTTTCAGCTCAATTCTGTGAGAAACAATTATTATAATAAATTTAAATATGAGGAAACTAAAGCAAAAAGAATTTAAACCAGATGCCATGTACTGTTAGAAATAAGATTTCATTCTGAATTGCTTGCCTGAAATCTTCCTGGTTGTTATACTCCTGTTCTGTGCCTAGCATTCCTCGCCTCCCATTTCAGGACTTAGCTTTGCTTTAATAAAAAGAGTCACCCTTGTGCCTCCCATTGGGTCCCAAGTCATATTCTAAAGAATTACTCATTCATTGTAGTATTTGACCAGTTGACAGCCAATAGGAACTCTTGTCCTTCAGTATCTCTGTGGATCCAGAATAAAAACAGGGAGACCAAGAATCTTCTTTTTACTTGGCATGTCCTTGAGAAACTTTGACTCAAAGGTCATCCATCCTTGTACACATTGAACCCTCTGTTAGAATTGAGACCCTTTTTTGTAGTGTTCCTGAGAACAGTTGTTTTAAGAATCCTTTGTCCTTTTTTTAAATTTTATTATGCAGAGTAACTCCCCAAATATTTTCTATTAAATCAAATCAAAACTCTACTTTCTGACCATTAGCCTTCCCACTAGAGAATTCCTTTGGGAAATTATTGACCATATTTGAAGTTTAAAAAAAGCAAGCATTTCTCTGTTTGTGAAACATTACTCACCAACCTCATCTACTGGGAACTTCAGAGTGCAAATTCACATATTTAAAGATAAAGGCTGTATGGATGCTGGTACACTATGTAGAGGACTGAATTTATTTCATCTATAGTGGTATTGGCTGTTCTCAGCTCACAGTTGCTCTCTACTGCAGAGCATTGCACCAGCGGAGTAAAGCCTAGCATCCTGGAAATGCCAGGAAAGTCCTATCACTCACCAAATAAGGAATGTCTGAACTCAAATCCTGTAGGCACCCTGCTGGGTGACTCAGTGGGATGCTTTCTACTCTACAATTCCCTGGGCAGTGAAGCCAAAACTAGATTACAGCAGAATCCAAGATTCTCTTGGTTCTTTTCCCCTCCCTAGTCAGCTCTCCCAAGCATTTTACACTTTTCTCTGGAAACTTCTAAATAAATATAGAAACTCAGTAGCTCAGATGTTATTTCCAGGGAACCCACCAAAGGCAAGGGCTGCATGAAAATCAAGAAGCAATTTTATTGAGAATAAAAGTGAAGGCTTAATCAGGGAAAATGTTATAAATTTATTTTTCTAAATAATATTCAATGGTTATAAAATATTTATAATCCAAAGGACAAAACAAAAGCCCTGTTTCTAGCATCTAAATCTAAAAGTCCCTATGTAAGATTAAGTCTGCATCTGCTCTCACATCTGTTGGGTTACTATTAGCTGCTGTAACAAAAAAACAAACAAACAAACAAACAAAAACCCTCAAATGCAGTAGTTAGCTTCAGGCTAGTGACTAAGCCATCTGAGTGTACATATTCTTAAAGACTTGGGGTTTTCTCAATTTTCCTCATCATATATGTGGAGTTGGGGTGCTCTCCTCTGCACATTAGAAACTATGGAACAGAAGTTGATTTATAGTCAAAACAAAAGATAAGTAAGCATGCAACCTGTGGAAAGTCCTGATACTTCATGTGCTTTCCTTTGGCAGAAATCTAGCTGGCATGGCCACCTGTAATAGGGAGTGAGTGGTACCATGTATCCAGTTGGAAAAGCTGCACAGTATTAACTGTATCTTGCTGAAAAAATTTAATTGAGGAAAATGACCTTGGCAAAGAGTCAGAAGATCATGCACTAACCCTTTCTATTCATTTGCATTGGCCCTTACTTCCCTATAAAGAAGAGGAGGGCACCTAAGGGAAGAACATTTTAAATTAACTTCAGTCTTTTGTGTTGACCTTAAAGTTTATAAAGGCTGCATTCAAGCTTTGGTTGAATGCATATTTTTGTATTTTTTTTGTCCTTCTGCTCCTTTGCTTGTATATTATGGCTTCTGATTTTGTGTTTTTATAGGTTCTACTTTGTGCATATGTGTCTAGTGTTTTTATTGCTTAATTTTGTTTTAATTCTCATTTCAGATTTGTTTGTTTGGTTGGTTTTTTTTTTTGAGAGAGAGAGAGAGAGAGAGAGAGAGAGAATGAGAGAATATGAGTTTTACAGCTGGGTGGGTGGAGAGTTGAGAGGATCTGGGAGGGGAAAAACTTGATCTGAAAATATCCTATGATTTTTCAATTAAAATGAAAATGTATAAAACTTTGTTTATTGATCCTTAATTTTTTTGCTTCTGTCTATTGCATGAGGGCAAATTGTTGGCATACAGTAAACTTTCAAAGGATAGTCATTAAGGAAACAATTAATGGGACATATTGTAAGTTTCTTGTACATAATATGATTTTACTTATGAACATTTTGCAAATGAATATGTAGGTACATACCTGTAACTCATCTTTTTGGAGGCAAAGTTAGGACAATCAGTCATTCGTCACTATCCTTGGTTATTAACAATTTCAAACCAACCAGAGCTACAGATTTGTCTCAAATTTTTTTAAAAAAATCAAGAGATTTTGTAATTTAAGTAGGCACTGATGAAATAATATTTCATATAATTTATGTATCAGTGTGGCTTAGTTGTTCAAGTAGGGACAATTATTGAATAAAATGTAACAGGATTATCCTGATTCAGGACTCGATATCAGCATTAATATATGTAGAACTTATACTGAAAATAATTTTTTGTATTGCTGGCATTTTATATTTCTCCTTCATATATAATATAACATCCCCACTTAACAGCTGCGTACAACTTCAACAGAACAGCCATGCAGCCAAGTACCAGAATTCATAAGTACATTTGCCATCTGGAGTCAAGATGAATGTAATTTATCCGTGTCTGGGTTAATCAGAGTTTAAACTAACTCAATGGCTGGAACAGATATGACGAGCCATTGTCTCGTAAATGGAGACTAAGTCAGTCTCAGAGCTATCTTTACATGCTCCTTCCACCCACCTACCATTACTTTTAGGGTAAGGCTTCCAGTAGTTCACATGAGTTTTACATGTTTGTTAAATGGCGAGAAATAAGCCAATCTTGTTAAGATAGTTTGATTTAAAGATAAGATTTTAGATTCATAACTGAAGCCAAGAGAGTTTTTGCCTATCTGTAAATTACTGGGAGCTTTAAATACCCATGCACAGGCATGTGTACATAAGGTATTAAAAGCATAAAGAAAATGTGAATATGCAAATTTTCCAAGGAATTTGATAACATAAAGTAAATGATTTTCTTGAAAGACCAAATTAGCAAAACCAAACCCAAGGACAAGATAATTTCAGTAGGGCTATCTTTTAATAAATTGAATAAATAACTAATAACCATCCAGAATGGCTTTGGAGGCAGCTTAATGATACAACACTTGCCATAGTGCAGACATGATGATGATGATGATGATGATGATGATGATGATGATGATGGTAATGATGATGAGGAGGAGGAGGAAGAGGAGCAGGTTCTCTCAAAACAGAAATTGTTTTCACGTGGGCTCACTGATGTTTTTAACCAAGATGCAAGGAAAAATCTGTATCACTACTATATTATCCACTCAGACAATAATATATAAGAAACCCTTTCTAACCCATTCTATGAAACTTCATCACCTCTATATCAATGTCAGATCAAGAAAAGAAAACTACGGCCTGATGTCTCCCCGGAATAGAGAAGCAAAAAATCGAGAGCAAAATATTAGTAGATTGAATCCACCAATATATAAAGGAGCTTTTGTTACTTATATCTCAGACACAAGTGAGGCTTTACCTCAGGTATGCAAAGATAGTTCAACATTTAAGAAAAAATAACCAATAAATGTGAAAGTAACCCTTCTTTTAATAAGCCAAAGAAAAACTGATGAGAAACAAATGTAAGAAAGGCAGAAATCTAAACATCCACAAAACTCTCACAGAATGAGCCCCAAAATAAGCACATTTAGACATACAAAGGCTATTAATATCTAAAGACTACAAATCTTGAAAGAAACTTCAGAGAAATGCTGCATCCAGGAAGATTTAGCCATGGAAACCTGACTGGGATGGCAGGAAAACTAAGATAGAATAGACATACACAGACATGCTGGGACAAGATGGTCTATTCTTATTCTGAAGGGGTAGTACTAGCTACTGCGGCAAAGGCCAGTCTCCATGATGCACCTCTATTTTCTTCTCAGGGAGGAACAAGGAGAAAGAATTGACAAATGTTAGCAGGGGAGCCAGCTCAGACCACACAGTAGTTTTACATACCTACTAGAGGAAGGCTTAGCTATGAGTCTAAGGCATCAGGTCAATGTCATAACCATAATCATGTCCACAAGACACATTCACTCAATGCTTCCTCTGCCTCTTACAGATTCACTCAAGGCTTTCTCAGCTCACTCTTCTCATTAACTATCATCAATAACCCATTCCTCTGCATGCTAACTTCAGTAATGTATTTAAAACCATTCTTTTAAAAGCTAGATTAATAGCTAGTTCTCTTCAAATTGATCAAGACTACTCCTTAGCATGTGACCTGCTCTAGTGTGGCTGGTATACCAACAGATACTCAATTGGAGAAAATGGATTTTTCCCTTTGGCAGTTGATATCAATTACAGATAGTTTTTTGGTTAGGATTGGAGCCCATGTGCATAGTCCTCTCTCAGGCTAGGATCCCTTCTGCTTCGAAGCTGTGCAGGTCTTGTGTGTGCTGACATAGTCTGTGAATTCATATGCCCATCAGCCCTATTAATCATGGAAGACACATTTTCCATGAAGTCATCCATAGATTTTTGATCCTCAAGAATCAGGGTTTGATGAAGCCATCTTATGTGGGGCTGAGTGTTCCAAAGCCACTCACTATCTATACATTGTCCAGTTGTGGGTCTCTCTGATAATTCCTGTCAATGGCAAGAAACTTCTCTGATATGGGTTAAGCAAGATATTGATCTACTAATTTTACTTTATTTGGGTATTTTTTCCTATTTGACTGTTAGTTTTACTTTTCATTTTTGCTTTTTAGTTGGCTTTTTTGTTCCTTGTTTTTTTTCTTGTTTTTGTTGTTTGTTTATATTTCTTGCTTTTTTATTTTTGAAGGAGAAAAAACATAAAGTTGGATACAGAGGTAGGGAGGCACTGGAGTGGCACAATCAAAATACATTGTATCATAAAAAAATTAATAAAATCTAAAAATAGATTGATAAAGAAGCTGAGAAAAATATCCTTAAAATTAAAAAAGAAAAACTAAGATGTTCCAAGGTAACAGAGCAATCTTGGCCTTGGCATTGATGACCTGTTGCAAATATTAAAGCAGGTTCTTCAGGCTACAGAAGCTCAAATCCACCCAAACGGAATAAAAACAGAGTAAACGTAACAATGTAGGTAAATGTAAACAATAGTTTAAATGTATTTCCTATTTGGATCTCTTGTTTCTGCTACCTTGCGATAGTAAACTAACCAGATAAATCAATAACTGTAAGTCTAGGTAGGTGGACACATGTTTAATTGGTTATAGAACCACCATAAAGCATGGAAAACATTGCATAATTTTGAATGCAGTAAAATAATGGTGGATGATAAAAATCAATCTAGATAAATTGGTATTATTTTAGTTGTTAATGACACTCCCCAGAGTGATCATTTAGAAAACAACTAAAAAGTAAATGAGTAATGAAGGAGTTAAATTGGTGTGGCTTTTTTTTTTTTTTTTTTTTAATTCTCAAATGGTGGCTATAGTGGAAGACTAGAGGAATTTTAAAAAAGTAAAGGAGGTATCAGACATATAGAAAACAAATATCAAAATGCCCATATAATTTTATCCTATTAGTAATTCCATTGCAGGTTTGTACTAAATAATCCCATTTTAGTTATTGATGAGCTGCACACGAAATATTCATTCTATGTAACCAGACTACCTGATGACAATGTAGTCACCTTAGTTTATATTTACTTAGTATATATACCATACTTGCACAATGGAACCACATATTGATACTTTTCTCAGAATGGTTCCCGATGTTTAGATGGTGGAAGACTGCTTTTGACAAGAGTCTAGAATCTAGAGTATACAAAGAACTCATTCAGATCAAAACTATCCAAATTTGAAATTTTTAAGGGGCATATTGTTTGATGGTAGTAAGATACCCATGGCATGTAATTACTATTGTAGCCCCTTTAAAGCTGTTTGATTCATTGGTAATGAATATATTCACTATGTTGTAATTATTGCTATTCATTTTCCAGAACATTTCTATGACTCCAAACAGACACTCTGTGCTCACTAAATCATTAATTCCTATTCTCTGCTTACACTAGCATCCAATAACTTCTACAATAAGTTCTGAACTTTCTTCTTCTGGATATCTCATGTAAGTGTAATCACACAGTGCTTGTCCTTCTGTTTCTTGCTTATTTAATTTAGTATAATGCCTTCCACATCCACCATGTCAGGGTGTATGCCAGAATTACATTTCTTTTGAGGAGTGAATGATATTGCATTCCATGTATATGCTGCATTTTGGCATATTTGTTGGTTATTGGCTTGACTATATCCATCTATTTTCTATTATGAATAACGCTGGTATGAACACTGTACAACTGTTATGAGCACCGGTGTTCAGTTCTTTTCAATGTATACATAAAAGAAAAAACTGAGACCATAGAATGATTCAATTGTTTTTCTGTGGAACTAGAGCAAAGAATATAAAGTGCTCTATCTCCAATAAGAAAATTTAAATATCCAATAACAAATAATGACATACAGTGGCTCAAATATCTAGTCACAAAGAAAACACAAATAAAATCCACTACCAGATAGCTTTTTACAACTGCAAAAAAAGTCTTTCAGAAAAGAAATGTGCAAAATTTAGTTCTGGGCAGGAGACAGACGTGACTATGTTTCTCATCCATTGCTAGGAATGTAAAATGGCATCTGTATCTTGGAAACAATCTGTCATTTCTTACAAACTTGAACTTCTGCCAGTCACATCAAATAGACATTACTCCTAGACATTTAACCCAAGGTAGTGTGGCTATTTCCACCTGAACATGCATGGGGGTGGGGACATGTACACTTCTGATATGTGCACTGAAAAGGATCAACTGCAGAGGCATTAGGCTGCTGTAAGAAGCAAGACGTAAAAACTTCCACACTTTCTGATTGGTCATTATGAAATGATAGTAGTTGAAGGTAGGTTAGACTATCCTGGGCAAATGACTCTGAAGGACAGTGAAATGGTTTGCATATCGGCTCATATATTTTAACACATAATCACCAGGGAATGGCATTTTCTGAAAGGATTAGGAGGTGTGGCCTGCAGAAGGATGTGTCCCTGGGTTTAGATTTGAAGTTTCAAATGCTCAGGCCAAGCCCAGTGTCTCCTTCTCTGCATGAGGATCAGGATATAGCTCTTCAACCTTTCTACAGTACCATGCCTTCCTTCTACCAGTCTTCCCATAGTGATGACAATGGACTAGGCCTCTGAAACAGCCAACAAGCCCACAATTAAATGCTTTCTTTTGTAATAATTGCCTTGGTCATGATGTCTCTTCAAAGTAATAGATCAGTAACTAAGACATACAGGAAGAAAATTTTATCAAGTCACGATAGTGGCAGCCTGCACATGTGCCCAGACTCCAAGAATACCATTCCTATAAAATTAAATTTTTATTTCATAAAAATTATTCATTAATCTACCTGCCAAAAGAAAAGCAATGTGATTCAAAAATTTATCACACACTGTTCTTTTATAGCAGTGCCTTCTCTATTTTTATTTTTCTGAAAATGTGTTCTCTCCAGCAGCAAAACAAAAGTCTGGGATGGAGAGAGCCATGGCCCGTGGTTACTAATTGAGTTCTTTAAATCTCATTTCAGCAAATAAGCAAAAATAAATGACATACTGGTGGTTTGGCATCACAAAGAAGAGACAAGGCAGACAGGATAAAATAACATGATTTCATTTGTTGAAATTTATGAAGTAATTTATTTATAATGATTGCAGCTGTGTAAATAGCTATACGGGGGTTTGCAGAAGCCTTACAAACTCCACACACCTAATTGTCTTCAGGGGAATAGGAGGCTGGTGATGTCAGATGCTCACAAGCAGCTTGAGTGAACAAAGACCTCGGGACAAGACATGGTACCAGCAGAACCTATTGCTGGTGATGATAAAAGGAGGAAAAGACGAGAGTGGATGGGTGGGTGGGTGGGGGAATACCCCCTTAGTGGCAGGGGGAGGGGGGAAGGAATGGGGAGGTTCCAAAGGGGAGATCTGGAAAGGGGGAAACATTTGAAATGTAAATAAAGTATGAAAAAAAAGCGGTGCCCAATTTCTACTTGGAACTATAACTCTGTATTTAATATACAGAACTTGAACGGTTTGTTGCTTATAAGTCTCTGAAAATGTCAGTACATCTTATCACTCTTTCATCTTATGGGAGAAGAAGCTAGTAAAATGTGAGGAGTGGTTTGGTGCTTTTAGCATGTTCTGTTTTCTTCAGCTCTCAGTCTATAATGGAGATTTACAGACTCAGGTTACAGTAATAATAAACAAATTATCCTTAAATCAAGGATCAGCTGTTTGAGTTTAGCAGCTAACATCTGCTGCAGACCATGTGAAGGAACAGACCTAACTCGGGAGTTACCCACCCCTCCCCTTCTCTTCTCCATTCTTCTGTTGCTGGTCCCACTGTTCCTTCACAGTTAGTGGCAGGCAATATCCCCACATCTCTGTTAGATCTGAAGTCAGAAAACATCATAAAATAAAAGCAACTTACGATCACGGAGAAGCTGCAACCCACCACAATTTTTTACTTTAGCTGTATTAACTCTCTGTAAGATAAAGAACAGTTTTCAAGCACTACTTAACAATTGAGCTGTTATACCCAATCTATGTTTCAGATTAGTTCACCCTCCCTCTAAGCAACCTCCTTTTTGGTGTAACATCCCTTGCCCTCATTTCTAAAAGACTACAACCTCTTAGATTAGTGCTACCCAACACAGTGTTGTTCTGATCTTTTGTTTTCCCCATTATGAACTGGAAAAAAAAAGTTGATTTTAAAAGAAAATAATGTTAATGTCAAGAAGTTATGTTATTTATACTTGGGTCATCTGATTTAATTGTTTATTTCTCACTTAGAAAACAGAAAGCCATTGTGTTTTGCGATGAATGGACTATAATTGTGAATGTCAGTTACTCTTTCACTTTGTACCTGTTGATTGAGAATGGAGGGGAGGCCCTTGGTGCTGTGGGGCTTGATGTCCCAGTGTAGGGGGATTCTAGAGTGGAACGGCAGGAGGGGGGGAAGCACTCCTTAGAGGCATGCATGAAGGGTCAGCACAGGGGAGACCAGGAAGGGGGACATTTGAAATGTAAATAAATAAAATAACCAATAAAAAATAAAATAACTTATAGCACATTAAAAAAAAATAAGAGGTATTTTTAATGTTGAAATAAAAAAAAAATTTAAAAAGAGAATCTTCCATGCTAGAGTACATACAGCTAAAGCAGCTAACAACACAGGCAGGTTTCACATCTCTCATTCAACTTACTATTCTTAAAGAAAATGTGGAAACAAGTGCATAGAAATATGAAAACAAGATCATTACATAGCATATTAATTAAATGGAAGAAATACATGAGGTGTCCAAAAAGAAACTACAAAAGGCCTGAAAGAATCAAGTTCAGGAAACTACCTCCATTGCCACAGAATGATAATACCTGAACTGCACTGCAGCTTACAGCCAGGAGTCAAGAAGCACTGATTGTGTGACAAATGGTCCTTTAGTGTTCATGTTAGAACAGCAGGTTTGAGTAAGGCCACGTTAAAAGGTCTGAATGGGCACCTATACCCAAAGCACAAGCAAGAACCCCTGGGTCCCAAGTTCACATCTTCTGCCAATTCCTAGGCAGTTCACTCTAAATTCATGTTTGCTACTGCTTTCAAGAAGACTTCAGAATATAGAGTCTAAGCCTTGAAAATTTACCTCTATTCTGTAATCATCAGAGGAGTGTTGGAGGAAGGTCTTGTGCACTGTGTATTCAGATGCGGATTTCTGTGCCTGGAGATCTAGTTACAGTCTGGACATAGGCATTGTCATGAATACTGAAGAGTCAATGTGGTGGAAAGAATGATCCCCAATTATCTCTGATTGGTTAATAAAAGGATGAACAACCAATGACTGGGCAGAAGAGATAGAAAGGCTGGACTTTGGATCCCAGCCAGGGGTCCCAGGGAGAAGGCCAGGGAGAAGGAGTTAGCTATGAGACAGGTAAGGGTCCAGGAGAAGGAGGGCCACCAGGTAGAGAAAAAAGAAGATAGTCCAGATGAGGTTGAGCATGAAGAGGGATTCTGTGAGGACAGACAACTACAGCAGGAAAAGGAAAGGGAGATTAAGTGCAAGTAACTCAGGGCACATGGAAAATAGCTAAGATAGCAATGAGGGTTAGGGATAGCTGCTCAGTTGTTGTGTTTAAAGCTTGTTGAAGAAACCAATAGGTCCACTTGGACTTGAGCTTTGTACAGGGAGATAGGAATGGATCAATTCTTAATCTTCTACATGTAGACAGCCAGTTGAACCAGCACCATTTGTTGAAGATGCTGTGTTTTTTCCACTGTATGGTTTTAGTTCCTTTGTCAAAGATCAAGTAACCATAAGTGTGTGGGTTCATTTCTTGGTCTTCAATTCTATTCCATTGATCTACCTGCCTGTCACTGTACCAATACCATGCAGTTTTTATCACTACTTCTCTGTAATACAGCTTGAAGTCAGAGAGGCTGATTCCCCCATAAAATTACTTGATACACTGAATCTAATAGAAGAGAAAATGGGGAAAAGTCTGGAACACATGGGCACAGGGGAAAAGTTCCTGAACAGAACACCAATGGCTTGTGCTCTAAGATCAAGAATCGGCAGATGGGACCTCATAAAATTACAAAGCTTCTGTAAGGCAAAGGATACTGTAAATAGTACAAAACGGCAACCTACAGATTGGGAAAGAATCTTTACCAATCCTACATCCAATAGAGGGCTAATATCCAATGTATACAAAGAACTCAAGAAGCTAGACTCCAGAGATCCAAATAACTCTATCAAAAAATGGGGAAGAAAGCTAAACAAAATTCTCAACTGAAGAAACTCGAATGGCCAAGAAGCACCTAAAGAAATGTTCAACATCCTTAGTCATCAGGGAAATGCAAATCAAAACAACCCTGAGATTTCACCTCACACTAGTCAGAATGGTTAAGATCAAAAACTCAGGTGACAGCAGATGTTGGCAAGGATGTGGAGAAAGAGGAACACTCCTCCATTGCTGGTGAGAATGCAAGCTGATACAACCTCTCTGGAAATCAGTTTGGCGGACCCTCAGAAAAATGAACATTATACTACCTGAGGACCCAGCTATACCACTCCAGGGCATATACCCAGAAGATGCTCCAATATGTAATAAAGACGCGTGTTCCACTATGTTCATAGCAGCCATATTTGTAATAGCCAGAAGCTGGAAACAAACCCAGATGTCCCTCAACAGAGGAATGGATACAGAAAATGTGGTACATTTACACAATGGAATACTACTCAGCTATTAAAAACAATGACTTCATGAAATTCGCAGACAAATGGATGGATCTTGAAAATATCATCCTGAGTGAAGTAACGCAGTCGCAAAAGAATGAACATGGTATGTACTCACTGTTAAGTGGTTATTTGCCCAAAAGTTCAAAATACGCAAGAGTCACTTCACAGCAACAGTAGGGCTGAATGTGAGGTCCCAGATGGAAGACTTGGAGAAGGGACAGAAGGAGCTGAGGGAGTTTGCATCCCCAAGGAGGTAGCAACAGTGGGAACTGGCCTGACCCCCGATACTCCTGGAGACTGATCTACCAACCAAAGAATACACATGAAGGGACCCATGGGGCTGGCCACATATGCGGCAGAGGAGGGTCTTGTTAGCCATCAGGGGGAGGAGAGGCCCTTGGGCCTGAGGGTGTTAGATCCCCCAGTATAGGAGAATGCCAAGGAGGGAAGATGACAGTGGATGGGTGGGTGGGTGGGAGAATACCCCCATAGTGGCAGGGAAAGGAGGAGGAAATGGAGAGGTTCCAAAGGGGAAATCTGGAAAGGGGGAAACATTTGAAATGTACATAAAGTACGAAAGATAAAAAAATAAAAATACAAAAAGAGAGAGACCAATAGATCATCACCTCAATTATTTGGGAGCTACCTGGGTTAAAAAACCACAGCCTCTTTTAAATTTCATCCTATAAACTAGTCTGATGGGGCCCAAAAGAACAATTGCTTTTATGACAAAATCAGCTGACACTGACAGTGACTCACATGTGTGCTTGGTTGGTTGGTAGGGCTTTTGTTTATTTGTTTGTTTTTAATCTTTTAAATATAAAACAGAATTTCACTGTGTACCCCAGGTTGGCCTTAAATTCATGAACCTCTTGCCTCTGCCTCCCAAGTCTATACCATGCCTGGTCTTGATAACAATATAGCATCTTATTCCTACCATACTGTGAGGAAGACATTATATCATAAAATGCAAATCTGTCCTTAGAAGACTCAATGTCTACCTAAGTTCATACATCTGTGTCAGCTCCCTTGATGGCAGGTCCAGGCGAGAGGAGAGACCCCATCCAGCCCGGTCTGTCCAGGGCTGAGTGGAATGGCGAGTATCAATGACCCAAAAGAAACACGCCAGTCCAGAGTCTTGTTGAAGCAGGAACTCACTTTATTAAACTAGGCACTTGCCTATATAGAGAAGGCAAGGAGGTAGGCACTTAGGTATGGGGAGAGATGATATAGGAGGCAGGGAAAGGTGATGGAGGGTAAGGGGTAACTGACAGGCCAATGGCAAAGCTTCACATCAGAAACAGTGGGCCAGAGCAAAACAGATCTTGCTGAGTCACCCCAATATGGAAGTGACTGAGACAGGTCTCAAAACTCAAGACAGGTTTAGACTTTCCCACGAGGCTGCAGAAACTGGAGCCAGGCTCAGGTTTGTCCACAAAGCCCAAACCATGGCCAAAATGGGGCCCAACAGACCTGGTCATTAAGAGAACGTGGACATTCAATTTTGTGTATGGTCTCCTCCTGTCCCAGATTACTCAGGTCTGAGGAGGTACCAGGGTGTCAAAGTTCTAAGCACTAAAAGGAGGTCATTGCTCCAACCAGGCCAGTCAATAAACCTGTCAACCGTCTAGAACAGGACTTCAGCTTGTTCTTTCCAGAATCCTAAGGACAGCTATGCTTACCCACCGGTAGCGCTGGAAAGGTAGACTGAGATACCTTCCCTACAGCCCTCTTGCCAGATAGCTGTGTGCTAAATGAGCCAGACTGAAAGGCCATCTTTGAATCACAACTATCAAGTGAGAATGAGGAATCCATTTAATAGAGCATCTTTCAAGCATTTCTGCACCACCCACTCCCCAGCAAGATTGTAGCCCACTCTGCCTAATGGGGGCATTGGTTAGAGATGAGAAAGCAGGCTATTTTAAAGTTTTGCACACAACTCATCATGGTATTTGGCGATGCACTCTTCATGCTGGGTTAATCACTGCTGTGGGTGTCCTGGAAATGACAGTGAGCAATTTTATGAAAACTCATAGTCAATAACATTACTCCCAAAACACAGCAGAAAGAAGCAAAAGAAAAAGTCACTCCCCCGGTCGCTTGAACAACTCTGACAGATATCAAAATTAAAAAAAATAAAACCTTAGGAATATCCTAGGCAACAGTTTGGCTGGAATATGAAGAATAGTGAGTAGCAAAGGCATCCTAGACAAAAGGCACTTAATTGGGTTTTAACTTGTATATAATTTTTAAAATATTCAAGAGGGAAAGCTGGCTCTTTTAAGAAAAGCAAAGAGCATATGTTGAATATTTATAACATGTCAGATATTCCTGTCAGGTTTTACTGTATTAATTGCCTACAATACCTGTATTCTACCATCACAGTGTCTGTACATCGAAGGCATGTTTTCATTTTCTCCTTTCTGTGATGGAAAATGCAGGCGTTTAGAAACCAGAACAATGGGGCAGTTGATAGGTACCAGCACAAGAATGTGGATTTAGGGGAGATCTGGCTGAAGGTTCTGTGCAAGAAACTACATTTCACCTCTATAGTCCCAAGAATTCCTATTCTCTGAGACTGATGTTAAAATCTTCAGACAGTCACTAGTTGAACATCCCTAATCTGCAAGTATTAAATAGCCCCAAACAGTGACTTTTGACTAGGTGGGAAAATTCTACATTTGACCTCATGTGACAGATTTCAATCAAAATACAGATAACAATTTTAAAATACTACGTAAAATTTTCTTCAGGCTGTCTTTCAGATATATGCAAACAATGAATTTCATGTTATAAAAACCTTGGTTTTCATTCCCAAGATTTCTTACTTCATATATGCAAATGTTCCTACGTTCAAAACAAGAAACTAATCTCATATGCAAAATATTTCTGGGGACAAATATTTTGGATCTGAGGTACTCAACCTGCATAAATGAACTGTAAGTAAAACAATGAGTACATAACAGATTTGAAGGGTAGCTCAGTTGGTGGCAGGAATGTGGAGATTTGTGCTATCGTGTCCTCTATGTTTATTGATAGGAAATCCAAAGAGAGGCCCACACAGTACAATTGCTTGTATTTCATTAAACATTTCTACGATGTTTTTTCCTTAGAGTATGTGCACAATTTTCCTTAATTAAATGGTAACTACAATTGAAATTGAGACAGCCACACATTTTTCTACTCCTTTTATTAAAACCCCTAGAATACAAACAAGATAACAAGAGGAGGAGGAGGAGGAGGAGGAGGAGGAGGAGGAGGAGGAGGAGGAGGAGAATTGCTAATAATGTAAACACAAGTTCAAGGAATAGACATTATGTGTGTGGGGGATGTTTGAGAATGACAATGGCGGGGGATGGATGGAATCAAGGACTTTATTCTCTGCCCAGCACCTGCTATGTACTAAGTTCAAAGCTGGCCCCCAGGAGACAGAAAAAATAATGATCCATGCTTATTCTTTGTACTACATCCTGAGAAAATGACATTTAAAAAGCTCAGAAATCAATCTCTTTGTCAGTACAAAAGATCTCCCACCACCCCAGATCCTGTTCGAGTCTCTCTTGCTGCTGCATTCTTAGGAGACTGCAGCTTCATGCACTCAGCATGTCAGAATAAGGAGGTTTACAGTCATGTTTTATGTCTTGAAATATTTGCTTAGACAAGGATACACTTTGTAAGCAAGAATAGAATCAGAAGGAACGTGGAAGGAGAGCTTTGGGGCCAATCATATTGGTATAAGGGTAGAGGAAAGTCAGATGGGAGAAGGAGAGGAAATGTTTGAACCACTTTTAGCTCAACTCCACGAGAAGGGAAGGATAGCCCCAAAAGATACCACCTGAACACACCAATATGTCCCTCTGTTTCTCTTTAATATAAAGGCTATACACATTCCCTTCAGATGTTTAATTATTAATTAGCACCTACAATCCACAATAAAATCTGTACTATAGCATCATTTCTTTCTGTAAAAGAAGGCAAGTGTTAATTACGAGGAACCGAGAGAATCACTCACAATGCAAAGAGGTTACTGAAATAGATAAGTGAAGGCTGGCTGAAATAAAACAGAAAATTTAGTTCACTCACTTGAAATGGAGTTAAAACCTTCCGTTCTCTGGTGAAGACAACTCTAAACTTCTGCCCAGAAGGAAAGCCATCATAGAATGCTAGGAAGCTTAAAAGACCCTCTGTGAAGACCACACTGGATACTTATTTCCTAGAATAAAGGGGGAGTAAAAACTGCAGTACTCAAAGAGGGCACAGCCAATAAAATGCTCAGGTTCATATTTTACAGTACTACACTATAATAAGTATCACATAAATAAATGCCTATATACTTTGAATTGCAAAATTTCCATTTCATACTCAGCAAAATTGCATTACTAAGGTATGAAATTATCTGAAGACATTGTAAGTTGAAAAAGTTTAACTCATTTTCTAAAATATTACACAGAGAACACAAATTCAGGAGAATTCCATCCCAGGATAGAATACATAAGTATAGAAACAACACAGATACATTAATGAAATTGCAGCTATATAGAAATGGTTTCAAAATTTACTGTGACAGACAAACAATTCCTGAAGATGAAGGAATTTGTGGTTACACCTAGTAGTAATCTTGGTTTTTAACACACATAAGAAACTACATTGTGAATAGAGAGGGTGTCTAATGAAATGAGTGTCATGGTGCATTCTTCTCAGGAAGAGAGAGGGGCTGTTTGTCCTCTGAGAAGGTGTCATTTACAAATTTCAGCTTAGTGAGACTTATAATAATAGATATATTTCTAAATGACTACTAAATAAACATCAATAAGATATAGTCCACATATAGAGAAAAGGCACTCCTGCAGAAGAAAACACATGAAGTTTAACACAAATGGAACTGGAGTTGATTATTAGTTTTAATCAACATTGTACAGATAATACTTTTCTTTTCTCTTTTCTTTGGCTGTTAATTTAAATATTACAGTCTTAAATATTTATTGGGCATTGTTAAATGTTTTCATTTATTCTAAAAAAATAAAAAAATTTCCCTTTCAGTAAAGACCCTATTTCTCTATTGAACAAGATCCCCAAAGATCTTCACAGATCTGAGAGTCGAAAACAGTAGAAATCACATTCTCTTATTATTATTCAGTAAAAATAGAAATTACTAAAGAAAGTAACCAAATAAAATCTAATTATTTGGAAATTAATGCCTCTGTGCACTTCTGAGTAATTACTTGGTCACAATAGAGGACAATGCTTATAACTGAGAATATGGGCAGAGTAATAATCAAGAGACCATTCATATGCAACAGTGAGGTGTGGCAAGCTTCCCTTGGTTTTGTGTTCAAACCTCTCATTACTGTTGCAAGAACATCTTTAAATGGATTAAATTTAGCAGTTTATTTACTTAAGCAGAGAGGCGATTCATGAATCAGGTAGCAAGCTGAACCAGGAAGTGACATATAAAAAGAGTTGAGTGGAGAAAAACGTTCTTTGGACATGCTGAGCAGTCTGCAGGCTGTGATCAGCTGAGAGCCCAGCTGCTTGGTTTGCAGAGTCTTGGCTACTTATTGCAAGAATATAAGCAGTTCAGTTGCAGCTCATTTATACACTAGATTAGGTTGCAGCTTGCTCATATGGCGGCGGCATCGTGCCAAATTTAACAGAACGTTGGTTTTGAAACTGAAAGAGAAAGAAACATTGCACATGGACTATCTAAAAGGCAAATGTGAAGAAAGCTAAAATGAATTTAAAGAAAACTAAAAAGAGCAATTAGTGAATTTGAAAACAGAACAAGAAAATTAATGCATTCTAGAGCTAGATAATTTATGTGTGTCTAAGATGCAGATATCTGAGATATTTTAGGATTGCTAAGAGCAACAGCTGCTAAACCCACACACAGTAGGTCTGAAGCTGTCTGTGTTCATTTTACAGCTGTGCCCAGTGGATGCTACTTAGCCTCCCTGATCCCCCAGGGTCATCTCAAAAATGTCAACAGTGACAGCACCTCTTACACAAGGGATGAATTGTGGAAAGTCTACCTGGCCAGAATGCTTTATAGATGGCAAGGGAATCTATACAGAGAAACGACCATCTTTAAGAATATAAAAGAAAAACACAAGCCGGTAGCATTTGACATTAAAAAATAAATAAATAAAAAGATCACTGATAAAATAGATATATGTGGAAAATGTACAAGGTAACATACGTTAACAAAAAGGAAGCTTGCAGGAAATGAACAGTTAGGGGAAAGGAAGTCTGAACTAGCAAAATTGAACAGAAATCTTGTCAAATGCATCTACTTACACTTTCCAGATCCAGAAAAAAAAAATTCACTATTTATTCTGTGTTGGCATAAAATAGAAAAATTCATCCAAATATTTTCTTTCCAGTGAAGAAGAAAAAGAGACTTTGCCTCAAAACCCAACGCAGACCAGTACTTGAGGTAAACACACCTCAAAAAAATGTGCCTGGTTGTTATGGAACTGTGGGATGTTAGTAAGTATTCCTGCATATACCCATGCACAGACATGCGCAGGTGCACACATCTCCACACAGACATGCTATTCACCCCAAAATCCTGAACCCCTGGAGCATTGACTCTCCCCTCATGGCAGTATTTATATGTGACGTCCTTACCTGTTTGCTAGTCTTTGGCCACATTTAACTCTATATTACTTAGAATAAGAACTGTGTTTTTCCTTTTTCATTGAGGTTAACTCTGTCCATTCTTGTCATTTAAGTGAAACTGTTTAAGTAGCAGAACTTTATGTTCTAACAACGCTGGGACTCCACACATTGCAAAAGTACTAAGCAGAATTCCTGCCTACAAAATCGTTCAATTTGAATATTTCATTGCTCTTTATACCTACCTGATTATAGAAATTTGATTTTCAAAAACTATTGTTTTAATATTTGTTGTTCCATCATACCAATTCAGGAAAGACTCTTATTAACTAATTTCTCTTATGAACATGCATTAAAAAAATAATACTAGAAGCTGGGTCTGCCAGAATTGTTCCTGTCTAAAAAATTGCAAGGACAAAAATGGAGCCATCCAGAGACCGGCCCAATATGGATCCATCTCATTCTCAGGCACCAAACCCTGACACTATTATTGATGCCATATTGTGCTTGCAGACAGGAGCCTAGCAAGGCTGTCCTCTGAGAGGCTCTACCAGCAGCTGACAGAGACAGATACAGATACTTATAGCTAATCATTGGACTGAGGTAGGTGTTCCATATGGAAGAGATAGGGGAAGGATCGAAGGACCTAAAGGGGATAGCAACCCCATAGGAAGAACAACTAACCTGGATCCCTCAGAGCACCCAGAGACTAAGTCACCAAACAAAGAACATACATAGGCTAGTCCGTGCCCCTCTACCCTGGCTTATATGTAGCAGAGGACTACCTTGTTTGGCCTAGCCACCCCAGCATCTCCCTTCCCTGATGGCTAGGTGAGGGGAGCACCCTCTCAGAGCTAAAGAGGAGGGGAGATGAGGTGAAGAACTCTGGGAGGGGTGGCTGGGAGGAGGGGCAAAATATGGAATGTAGATAAATAAAATAACTTAATTTTTAAAAAGAAGCTGGGTCTGGTCATCAGCACTGTAAAGCAAAACCCTCATCATCTCCAATTAATAAACCCCTGAGACTCTCTTTTCCCCTCTAGTCAGCCCTATATCCCACAAAATCTCTAAAAGCAAAAAATCAATGAGCCTACTTGTATAGTCAACACTGACACAGAACTCAACTACCAACCATATTGACAGTTAGGACAGTTTGACTCCAGGCCATTTTGACATTAAATAAAAACACCTTGAGAGGTTGTAGAGTATGTGGATCCTACGAGCCAGAAACTTATTCACTATTCAGACTTTTGTTGCCAGCTGAGAACCGCAGGTTCTATATCAGATGCTGTGAATTAGAATTAAGTGAAGCACGGGTTTGAGCCTGCTGATCTCACCACGGTAGAGAGCTGCTGTAGTCAAGTCTGGGGACGCACTGGCACTGAGTTTCCTCCCTTTCAGTTACTCAGAGGCATTAGTAAGATGGGTTTTTGAAGACCAGGGTGGATAAAGTTTCAAATTCAGCAGCCTGACTTGGCAGATCAAAGGAAAAGAATTTGGGAGAAACAGCTATTTCAAGGGCATCCTGTCACCTGAGATCAGGCTTAGAATTTTCCACTTGCATCCAGGCTGTGGTGCCTGTGATTGTGTTACGCTGTTGGAAGAGTAAACGCTGCTTTCTTAAGGGTTGGCCCAGCACTGTTTTGATGTCTGGTGCTGAGTACCTTCAGGCAGTGTATTGCATCCCTGAGAGTGGAAAGATTCCTTGTGGAGTTGGTCCTGGTCTAGGTGCAAACAATTTTCATGTTAAAAGAAAAAGGGAGTGGGACTGGGACGTAGCTGTGAGCATATAGGACACTTGCCTCACAGGCACTAGGCCCTGTACCTTACTGACAGGATGTCAAAAAAAAAGAAAAAAGAAGAAGAAGAAGAAGAAGAAGAAGAAGAAGAAGAAGAAGAAGAATTTTCCACTTGTATCATACAAATGCCTCATACAGAATTTGGATCATGTTAGAATTCAGACTTCTGATGAATGATAATTACCTCATTGTTTTCTTAAGATCTTAAGATTTATTTGCTTTTATTTTGTGTATGAGTATTTAGCCAGCATGTGTATAGGTATGTCAAGTGCATTCTGGGGGCCTGCAGAGTGTCACCTGCCTGGAACTGGAGTTTCATTCAGGTGATTGTAAGCAAAGTGGATGCTGGGAATTGATGTTTGATCCCCTGTGAGAGTAGAAAGTGCTCTTAATTACAGAGCCATCTCTTTGACCACAATTAACTCACCTTATGAAGGAGAAGGATGCCATGGGGGGGGGGGTAACAGAGAAATGTGCAGTGATGAAATACATACTCAGAAGAATCAGAAAGGGGAACATCGAAGTCCAACTCCTGGCCCTGATGCTTAGTTCTGGCTGATTCTACCTGTTGTACAATAGCTGTTCTCAACAGTGAGTATGCATCACGATAACATGGAGTACTTACTAACAGAGATGAATAGCCCCAGTCCTTTAGATTTTGATTTAGTTCAGGCATTGGGCTGAGAAGAAATGCTTGTGTGGACTCCCAGGTGAGATTGATTGTCCCCCCCATAGACTGCCCATTGTCATTTCCCATCTTTTACACCCTCTGTAACTTAGTCGGCCCAATTTTCTTTATCTAAAAGTCTGTTTCTAGGGTAGGAAATTGCCCATAGCCTTGTTCACTCTATTATTTTTACAAAATGCTCACTCTCATAAAGCTCGCTCTAGTATGTCTCAAGTGGATTTGTGCCCTACATCAACAGGACCAAATCCTTCTGTATTTGCTAGCTTCTGTTCTCTAGACAGCTTTCGTTATGGCGTGCCTACTTTTCAATGCTTCTAATAAACCCCAATGTTCATGGGATTTATGGAATACTGCACCTCCCTTAAGTATTGTACAAATGAGGTTTAGAATGCAGTTATTAGCCACTTCTGTGAGGCCATCTTAGCATTCTCAAATCAGATAGAAGAACAATGTTGTGCCTGCCACAGCATCTTTATAGCAAGCTGAAAATCTGTTTCTAGGCCAAAGCCTCAGTAGTTCCAGATGCACACACTATTTCTCTAGGGTTTGTTTCTTACTCCTCTAAGCCACTGATATTGAACCTCACTGACACATTTTTCAAGGATATGAAGTAGATATAACTGGAGAGAAAACACATTTGAACTCAGGATTTAATTCAATTTCAAACTATAGCTTCACTGTATGCATTATTTATCAATAGCATTTAAGAGTCCTTGGTGAGCCAGGCTTGACTTGGCTTTATAAATATACTATGTCACACTTGCTTCCTGTCCTCCCACATTCTAACCAGGGCAAAGGGAAAGCATATATATAGTATTCATCAAAATTATAGCAAATGATGCTTAGCCCATTTGTAAAAAGCCATTTAAACCAAAAGAAAGGAGCCCTAGGTATGGACCCCAAGCTTTCTTGCAAGGGTTCTTTTCTCTGGGCCTCTATTTATTTTAAGCTCTTACCGATTACCAGTGTGGAAATTATTTTTCTTGGTTCTACTTCAAATCCTCTGCTGCAAAGGGATGATCTCAAGTAAAGAAGTCTGTGCTCAGTAAGGAGAAGGCTTCTTGCTGTGGTCATGTCTTATGGAAAGTTCATATAAACGCAGGGACTAAAAGGAATTTAATGAACAAAAACACACCTTCCTTTTCTACTTATTTTTGTTGTTGAGAGATCAGGGAGAAAGAGTGTTAGTCTTTGGAATTACCCATAATCTGTAGATTTTAGTAATAACTGCTGAGAAAGAAGCAAATGATGGGGTAAGATTTCATGATAGAGAAAAGATGAAACAGTAGGGCATGATGGTGCACACTCAAAATCCCAGCAATTTGCAGGGTGAGGCAGGAGGATGGGAGTTCAAGGCCAGCCTGGGCTACTGTTGCATTGACTTTTCTGAGGAGAAAAGAGCAATCGTCTCTTTGTCTCAGTCCACTGACCAGAGACAAGAAATGATACCAAGTCCTCATAGCGAAACAATGTACCTCTGGAATTTACTTACGGATGATCCATCATTGACACTGGCTGACCCCCAAATAGCTGTGTTATAGAAATGTCCCATCCAGCATGTCTGATAACACACCCAGAAGCTCCAATGTGGAACCTCCTTCAGTTGTTGTATACCTCCTGTATAATCTGGCAGATACCCCAAGGCCATGTCTAGGAGCAGGGTTATATGCTGCATGGGAATGGAAAGACTGAAAGGAATGGCTGTTTAGGCCTAGTGACCCTTCCATCTCTCATTGTATGAGACAACACCAACAAGTCCAGTCATCTGAGGCTCCCCAGGAGGTAGTCACAGCTGCTTTGATTAAGATACTTATGGGTATGAGGACCATTTTTCTCAGAGCTACAAATTGAGTTTGAAGCCTGAATAAAGGCCTTAGCAAAAGACTCAGGACTCTGAAATTGCTAGGGAGAAACAAAGACACAAACATAGGCAAAAGTGGCTTGAAAGGTCTCTAATAGCTCAAGAAATAATTTTCAAAAACAAACAAAACAAATTAATGTTGAAGAGGCAACTACAGACTGACAAGAAAGCTTTGCCAGCTAAACATTTGACTAACTACTAGTACCAAGAATATGTGAAGTGGCTAAATTTTACATATACATACATACACAAATATACATACATACATACATATACATACATACATACATATACATACATACATGCACACATACTCTCCAACACACACACACATTTTGTCAATAAAGTGGGAAATAAGACAAATACTTCTCTCTCAAATGTCAAAATACAGATGGCCAATAGATACATGAAAACAAATTCAACATCCTCAGCCATCAAAAAATGCCAATCAAAACTTCATTGAGATTCCATCTCACTCCTGACAGAACGGCTATCAGTTAAAAAAAAAAAATGCTGAGAATAATATAGGGAGAAAGGAATCTTTATACCTTGCTTATGATGATGTAACTTGACAAAGCCACTATGTAAATAAGTATGGAGTTTTCTCAAAACACTGAAAATCAAACTACGGAATCAAAACAAGCATACTACAGACAAATCTCCTCATTCGTGGTACAGCAGGATTTTAAAATAGCTAAGTTATAGAACCAGCCCGGGTAGTGCCATAGATACATGATGGTGCTTTATTCTGCTGTAAAGAAAAATGAAATTCTGTCAATTGTAGGTAATTGACGGGGATGTAGATCATCACAGTAAGCAAAATAAGTCAGAATTAGACAGACATAGGTCATGTTTACTTTCTTATGTGGAACCTAGTATGTGTGCGTGTGTGCGTGAGAGTGTGTGTGTGTGTGTGTGTGTGTGATGTGGAAGACAATTTTAGAAGAGAAAGAGGAGGACCAAGGTGGGGAAAGGAAATGAAGATAATAGGAAGTGGATATATTTATAATATACTTGAAGAAAACTGCCAGTATGACAAGCATCACTTTATACAATAAATGTACACTAAGAAGGAGGAGGGATATGAGGCAAAGGAAGAAGACCACAGAAATGAGGAAGAGAAGGATGTGGGGGGAAGTACAGAAGGGAGATGAAGAAAGCAATGGTATCCCATAAAGATTACAGAAAACACCCAAGGCTAAATATGATCCCAATAAAGCAACAGAGCAATAGATATTATGATCCTGTATGTCCTCAAATGCAATTAAAATGGAATAATGAGAACTAGCAAGATTGGTTGCTCAGTAGGTAAAAGCTTTTGTTGACAAGCCGGAGGGCTTGAGTCGGATACTCAGAACCCACACAGTAGAGAGAACTGATACCCATAAATTGTCTTTCTACTTCTCTGCAATACATGCTACTTCTCTACAACATATGCAACAATGCTTTAATACATTCTCATTCATACACACACACACACACACACACATACACAAATGTAAATTTTAAAAGTAACACAGTAGATGAGATGGAAATTCTGGGCTTACAGTAGGGGCTGGCTGAAAATGCTGAGTGTTGTGGGTATTTCCATTTAAACAGTGCAGGAATCTGGCAGGAGGTATATGTGCCAACTCGATGGGTGGCCAAAGAATAAAGAGATTTGTGGTCAACGAGAGTATAAAGAGGAGGAACCCCAAGAGAACAGGCAGGACTTGTGTAAGAGAAAGACAGAGGTGAGGAAAAAGGTAGAAAAGGAAAGCCAGAAGAAAATCCAGTGCAAAAAAAATGCCCCAAAGTAGCAGATATTCATTTGAGAAATTGAATTTACAGGTATGGCCAACAAAGCCACAGGTAAGAATAGAATGCTGATCCACACCCTAAAACATCCAGCAAAGAAGCCAAAGCTCAAACTGGACAAATGTCCCCCAAATGCCTAGGACAAGGTCAATAACTGAGAATTTGCCTCATTTGTGTTACCTTGTCCAACATAAAAGCATCAGGACACAGCCAAACATGACCCCCACCTATTCATTTCTCCAACTCAACACGCTAATAGCCTCAAAACAGAGGACACCCACAGCTCTCCCTGTTCCTAATGTGTCCTTACCCCTATGCCTTCCATTGAGCCTGTACTGAATGCATACACATTGGAGGCTGACTTCCTTGCCATACCGAGTTCTGGCTATATACCTTTGTTCCTTTTCATTTCAGAAGTCTTTATTTATTTCCGTGTTTATATATAATCAATACTCTTCTGGGTGGTAAAAATTACGGAAAAGAAGGTAGCAAAAGATCCCTGGCATTATTAATCTAATGTTCTATCAGGACATTCAAGCAACAAAAGGAGAAATGAGGGAGGAAGTGATTTGTAGAGGAGGAGGCACAGATAGCTGGGTACAGAGAACCAGGCTGGGTACTTTGATGTGGACAAAGTACTTGAAGGGGTTGGGCAGGAACACTTCAAACCCTAAGCCAAGTGCGCATGCAGAATCGAAGCATTTGAAATGTTCTTTCCAGTCAATTACCACTATTGAGTCAGAACAGTTCATCCTAAAGATCTCAAGCGTTTATTGCCATCACAGACATGCTGCTGAGATAATAGTGCTTCAGTGTAATTAAGCACCTCTGCTCTTCCAACATGAGCCACAACAAGCATCCAGCTCTTTTCTGAGATCCCACACATCGGTGATAATGGACAATCCATCAATATCCTCTTCTTGCCACCCTAGGACTGTTTTATGGCAATGCTAAAAGCTTTAATAAACTCTTAGATAATTTCTTTATGAGACAGAGAATAAGATGAGCTAAGCATGAAATAGGTTAGGATCTGTCAACAAATGGGCCACCATTGTTTTTATGACCTCTTCCAGTGGTTCCCAGGTGGGAAGCACTAATTAGCTAGAATATTGATATCAGGTGTGGTTGCATCGATCTGCTGCCTTCTGTACAGCAGCCACCCTTTTGCTCGGATGGAGACTGCTCAGACCGGTAAATCATAAACATTATTGCAGTTAACAAGCCCAATTCTGCCATCATAGACCCTGCTCCATCCCTGGATATAGACTGTTCAAAGTCCATGTGCACTCACACACCCCTCCCTCAAGTCAAGAAAAGAAGTGATACTTATGCACCAGCTCTCAACTTTGCAAAGAGCCAGGAAATGTCCTAAGGGATGGTGTGTGCAGCTTTTCCTAGTCCCTGTTGGAGTAATTGATAAGTATGGAAAATTCATCTACCAGCGTGATCTTGCTATGAGCACTGCTACCTATAGACAGGTTAGGGCAAGAAGCATTGTGTGCTCAGTACCGTTCTTCTCATGGCCAGTGGGGCCCATGGAATCAGTCAGTTGTTGGAGAAACATCCTCCTCTGACTCAAGCATATGTATACCAGTTTCAAACCTCAAATGAACAAGGAAAAAAAAGGATTAAAGTAGAAGCTATAGTGCTTTGCTAGTTAGCGTACCACCAGATCTGTCTTCCTTGTCCCAAGGATGCCAAGAGACTGAGCTCCCACCTTCCCTTGCACTGCAAAATGATAAGACTCTTAGCTATAAACGACAGGAGTCAGGTTATTACCAGTATTGCTGACCCTTGCATGCCCATACTGCCATGCATGGTTCTTAATGCTCCCTTGATCTTCCCTTGGACTACAATTGTTTGTTTTATAAAAAGATAGAGAAAAGCCAGGGATATGTTTGGTGGAGACGTGGTTAGTACAGAGGTGAGGTCATCCACATCAGCTGAGACCAGCTAGCAGCTGATCTTCTGATTGGTCAATCTCTGTTCTGCAGCTGGAAGTTTCTAATCCCACTTGCCTAAATTCTGATGGCACTTAAGGACCTCATTCACTGTCACCTGTAGCAGTCCTCACTGCCCATAGAAGCCTCCATTCTAGCCTGAACCCCAACTGTTGCAACACCCCAGGTCAGGAACATATGCAAATTTCTCTCAGAGATATAGCCTGTCTTCTGCAAAGTGTTTGGGCTCACTAAACTGATGGAGGCCCTATCTGTTCAACGTGACATTTATTTTAAAAGGTCTCTCAATGTGCAATGCATTACCCAGGGGAAATGGGACAGATTTTGTTTGCAAATTTAAAATGTCACCACAAGCTTTTAAATTTTTGTTTTGTTTTGTTTTCCTTCAGTTGGAATTTAAACCTTTCCTGATAACATCATAATTACCAACAGAATTCCTAGGTAATTAGTGTGACTTAAGTCCTTCCCTATTGTTGTTAATTGTGAATTGTAGACCTGGTTCCCCCTCACACCCCCCACCCCCCACTGCAGGGGAAGAGCCAGGCAGGGGTGAGAGACAATTTAATAGAAATGTGGAAAAGGGATCTGAAGTGTTTTCATTTCCTTCTTACTTCATACTGCCTTCAAATGTGTATTTAAAGTTGTTTTATTGGTTACATCAAGTTAGTATTTCCCATCTTATACCTGTTGAAATACCCACCAGTAATATTCTTATCAGCTGGTAGATTGTCTCCTGACAGTTTGTCAATTGTAATTGGAGCCTATTGAAGATCAGCAATGGAAGGTGTGTTGCTATAAATGGCCTTTACAAGTTGTTACAAAGAGATGGTGATATTGTCCAGTCATGCTCTTCTGTGACAAATGCAGCATTTGAAAGTCTTGAGAAAACAGGTGGCCATATCAGTACTCAGGAGGTGTGACACATCCAGTTTCTGAGAGTGTGTCAGTGAAGTGGGCACAGTGTTTTGCTGCATCTTGTTTTTAACTAAAAGAGCCAAACTTCATTCACCCTACAGGGTCATTTGAGCAGTTCCTTGTACTTGATATTTTAAAGGATCATCAAGGGCCCAGGGTCCTAGAAAATAGAGGAAATTGAACTATTTTTTTAGGATCTTGACAAAACTTGCCACACCTGTCACCCAGTCATTCGCTGTGGAAGCAATGGCCAACATAAAGACCGAGAGCCAGTCTGGGTAGTCCAACTGAGGGAACTCATAGATGACTCTGCATAAACAAGGATGCTGCATGGAGAGGGAAATATGTCTCTAGAAAGAAGTCTGCTTTTTCAGAAAAGAGGATTAATTTTATATTTGGAAATCAAGTAGGTCTTGATGTTACATGATGAAAATTTGAAAATAGCCCATGGTTGCTGCAGGAACATTTTTTGTCCCTTCTAATCCTGTTTATCTTAATAGCAGTGTACAGTGTGCCTTGGCTGTGCTAGACAGAGTTCAGAATGGCCAGCTTGTATGTACTATATTCATCTGATTTGCTCTGAATCCTAGCCATCAGACTTAGGGCTTGATTGAAGGAAAGTCACTCTTATGTTGCATGTCTCAGTTTCTTCTCCTACCAAAACATAGATCATAGTAATAGTAATGACATCATGAAGCATAAAAAAATCTAGTTAACTCATATAAATCTCAAAAGCATTTTCACTGGCAGATGCTACACCAGCTTTTGGATCCTTACCATAAAAGATACTATTATCAGTGACTGTACCAATCCCACCTGCCTTCTGAAATCACAATTCCATCTTGATATAGAGTTGTACTAGCACACACACACACACACACAAATATACTTTCTCCAGACATGACCATTTGATCCATTTAAAATAGTTTTCTCTATATAGTTCCAAGCCATTAGTCCCAAGCCAGACTTCAGGGTCTATTTTCTGTTTCTAAGCATCACTATCCAAAGTGCCTTGAGGCTCCTCCATAGTTCCATGAGCCATGAGCAGCTGATGAATAGGTGGATGGAAACACCTGCCCAGGAGCTTAACTCTTGTGTGCTTTATGAACTGCAGACAATACCTATGTATATTTGACATTTTCCTATAGTACAATTTATGTGAGATAGTATCAATATCACAACTCAAGCATATCTCTGCCCCATACCCAGCCTATTCTCTGAGGGTGTTAAGTGGGCTTTCCCAGAATCCCAGAAGTTGTGGGCTACATAATAAATTCAAATTTACTGACCTGAAAAAAGTGTCCGTTTCTTCTCACAATAATGTGTTAGTTTCCACTTTCAAAGTTGATGATCACAAGAGAAAAAAGAAAAACACGACAAAACTCAGATTTCAACCTGTTTTAAATTTCTGATTATTTACATAAAAAGCAATTGTCTTTTTCTTTCTTCCCTAACGCCTGGTAATATTTCCTAGAATTTCCTAGAGAAATTAGTGTATTTCCAGTTCTAAATAGTCCTAAGGTTGAGTGTCAGTCAACCCCGGTAGATTCCATTTCAGCAGCCTCATCAACAACTGCAGGTTATGGATCCGCAGCTTGTGAGACAGTCTGCCTCTTAAAATCCTATTGTACTTGTAAGTCTTTGTCACATCACTATAGCTCTAGGGTTTTTGATTCAGCCCTAAGACTTACATTCAACCAGACTCTGTATAAATCACACATTCACAGGAGCCCTGCATGAGGTAGGGGGAGGCAAACAAAAGCTGAGTAGGAGCAGAACACCTTGTAAGTCCTGAAGAAATACTGTACTTAATATTAGTCACAAGGCCTGAGAGTAAAGTCTTCAAAAATATTCAAAGTTTCACAGGCTCAACTCTGAGCTTCCTGGCAGCAAGGTCAAAGGGAAACATCCTGTGACTACACAACATGAATCTACTGGTAAGCTTTAGCTACAACTTTTGACTTACTAAAATCTAAAGAACACAAGGAGACTTTTAAAATGTTGGTTTGAGAGATTCTATACCCTTTTAATAACTCCGATGCTGAGCAGAACTTTATCACATGTGTACTCTACATGCTACATCTGTGTCTACTACAGGACTACATAAGTAGTCTTCATTACAGACAAGAAGGACAGGGGCTGAATGTCAGAGAATTGTCTTACTTAGGGTTTTTATTGCTGTGCAGAGACACCATACCAGAGCAACTTTTATAAAGGAAAACATTTAATTGGGGCTAGTTTATAGTGCAGAAGTTTAGTCTATTATCATCATAGAGGGAAGCATGGGGTCACACAGGCAGACCTAATGCTGGGAAGGTACCTGAGAGTTGTATATCTGGATCTTCAGGCAGCAGGAAGAGAGAGCCACACGGGGCCTGGCCTAAGAACCTAAAACCACAAAGCCCATCCTAATGATACAGTCCTTCCAAGACACACCTACTCCAACAAGGCCAAGCCTCTAAAAGTACCATTCTCTCTATGAGCCTATGAAGACCATTTTCATTAAAACCAGCAAAGAACTAAAGTCTGGTTCTGCTGAGGCCCTGATTAACCCTGAGAGATTACAGTCTTTCTGTCTGCTTTAATTTGTCTCAAGCAATATGCCAATGATTTACATTGATTCTCACATTCTGCATGTCCCTTGTGTTTTCTAGAGAACAGAATCCAATTTTCAATGAAGGCAAGCTGTTGGCCTTCAACTGGCTTAGAGCTCTGAGTGTAAGCATCATGGTAACATTATTGAAAATTACAGAAGAATGGTTGCATATGGGAACTCATTTAGACACTAGAGAAATTCATTATCAAAATGAAAGATCATGGAGATGGTACCAGTTACAGTGTTCCATCTAATTACCCAAGTCTGTTTTCTTTAGTCAAAAGTATGGTATCCATGTGGCATGTATAAACAACTAAACAACTTAAGCACAGATCTTTGTACTTGAAAGTAAAACAACATTCAATTGATCACATCTTATAAATGTAACCATCTAAACATACAGTCATTTCTTTGTAGAGTCGTAGTAAGGTGCATATAACAGGCAGTGAATAAGCTGATTATGATTACAATCTCTTTTGCTTTACAAAGTAAGTTTCTTTAAAAAAAAAAAAAAAATGAGACAGGGTTTCTCTGTATAGCTCTGGCTGTCCTGGAACTCACTCTGTAGACCAGGCTGACCTCAAACTCAGAAATCTGCCTGCCTCTGCCTCCCGAGTGCTGGGATTAAAGGCGTGCACCACCGCTGCCCGGTCCTTTGAGACCTTTATATATGCAAACTACATTTTCAATCTGATCCATCTGCCACACCCCTCTTTCAATCTTCCTTAACCTATTCACACATCTTCCTCCCAAATTCACGTCCTCTTTTTTTCTATTACCCAGTGAGGTCAACTTGTGCTGCATATATACACATAGATGTAGCCCCACCCATGGAGTATGATCAATTTACCAGGGCTTACAGCCAGAAGAAAGCTGAGTGCCCCTCTCATCTTCTGTAAATAGTTTTTCATCTTGAAGCAGATGGTGGTGTATCCTTCTCCTATCCGTGCTGTGGTATTCTTGTGAAGGTCTTGATCTTGTGAAGGTCTTGGGCCGGTAACCATCCTCTCTGTGAGTTCACGAGGACAAATGTCCTGACATGTCCAGAAGGCCTTTTAGCCCCAGTGCTCCCCAACCTCTGGCTCTTATAATCTTTCTGCCCTGTCTTCCAAGATGTTCTATAAGTGTTCAGATAAAAGAGTGTGATACAGATGTCCCTTTCATGGTTGAGTACTCCAAAACACTTGTTTTCTGTGCTTTGATCACTTGGAGACTGTTTATTGATTGCTGTCCATTGTGAAAATATACTTTTCTGATGAGTACTGTACTAATCTATGAGTATAGAAATATATGTAGTCAGCAGTTTTATACTATGTCTGTTTAGTAACATTACAGCAATAGATCCACTCCTAGGACCTCTGAATTCAACAGTTATGGGTCATGACAGATTTAGAGTACTATTATGAGTTTCTACTTATAGAGTAGGTCATAAATGCAATGGGAAAGAGATTGGTTACCTATATAACTTTCATGCCACTATTGCATACATGAGCATATTTTACCATACCAATCAATAGTATATCATGCAAAATTCACATCTGGGTAAGACTCTGTCTTTTCTCCCCCAGCAGGCTGTACATCACCTTCTGGCACTATGAAAGCTATCCAGCACTATGAAAGCCCATACTCCAAAAGGGCTTCACTATCAAGTTCTGATATACTATCAAAATCAGGGGCAATAACCTGGGGGGGGGGTGTCTTCTGGTACACCTCTGACCAATAACAAGAGGGAATGTGTCCCATACCTTACACTGGACTATAGATTTGACTACCTAGGGGTTCTGAAAAAATTATTCCCCATGTAGTGTAACTCTATCTAAACTATTTTATATGCATATATATTTTTAGAAGGTTTATAAAATTGTAGGTTACTCCATGTCTTTCTCAAAAATCATTAGCATTAGTTATCTTTCCTCTCACTCACCTCCTCTTCTTTACTGTTTCCTGGTTCACCCTACTTAACATTTTCTATAAAAGTTGAGCAAAATCTTTCAGGTTACAAAGGAAGTTTTATTTTCTGGTGTTAACTTTTATATAACACACACACACATGATATACATATAGATATAATGTATGTGCATATATACACACATAAAACGTTGTAAGTAAGATATCAATTGCTGACTACTTGCTTCCATACTTGGGATGTTTTCAATACAAACATGAAGTTGGCAGTACAGATGCTCTGCCTGGTAGATGATGTAGATATAGAGAAACTAAGAAAAGATGGATGCTGTGTAAGCAGCACATGCACACTGCTCCTCGAGTGCTCCTAGCTCCCTGGGATGAAGGTAGAATTTCTGTTCTCTGAACGCTTGTGGTTGGACGGGTTCTTAAATGCTGGTGTGCATTAGCTTTGGGAGATCTTTATGAGATCATGCTTGGTTTGATGTGCTCTCTGCAACCAGGAGGTTTTAAAATAGCAGTTTATGTGTCACATCAGGTCCCTGCATAAGAATGAAATGGGGATAAGCACCCAGTTCCTCCATGAGGTATATACAGAGTAATTATGAAGCTATTTCTCACCACCAACAACCCTGAAACATAACTGGACTAGTACTGTCTGGCTGGTTGAGTTACACTGTAGCTCCCTCATTTGGGCTAGGATTCCTGAATTTATAAGCTAAGCTGTGTTACTTGTGCTATATTTCTCATCACATACTGCATGAAGGTTCTTCTAGTGTGGTCACTCAGGGTCCCCACTTTGATTGTCAATGCAGAGAGGGCAGGTTTTCACTAGCTCTTTAAAAAGCATCTGTTTGGAAGTTACACTGATTCCTCACATTCACATTTCATGGCCAAATGCAAGTCATATGGCCCCAAGAGCTCTTCAGAGACTAAGGAAGCCCTGGAGGAGAGAGAGCAAACACAACTAAAAAATGTATCAAGGACCACACCTTGAATATAAATGAAGGGCAGTCCAGATGAAGCCATGGGTGAAGGTCATTAATGAAGGTCACTAATGAAGACGCTTAAACACACACACACACACACACACACACACAAACCTAGAGAAAGCAAATGTAAGTGCTGAAGACAGTGCAGTAGATCTGAAATCTTTACATTCTTCACAAGTATATCAGTACTCTCATAACTAATGGTTATTGTTTGGGAGTAGCACAAAGCATTGTTAGCCATAATTAATAATGATAGCTAGTAATAGTAGATAATTATCACTAACTCTAAGAAAGAGGAGGTAAAAAAACCTAGTAGTTAAATGATGAAGGTCTAGCTAGGAATTTTGTGACCCTGGATAAGTAACTGACCATCAAAGCTCTTAGTAGCCTTCTGTGTAATATCGTTTAATAACAGGATCTCTTTTGTGGGATTGTTCTGACAATTAAGTGATTTTAACCAAAGTGATAGAGAAGAGTGCAGATGGCATTCAATGAACAGGTCCCAAGTGATTTGTTTTTTTGCATTAAGCACTGTATATTTTGCATGAATTATCTGGTGCAATCTCCTTCATATAGCGACAGCTCACAAAGAGCATGTGTGATAAGGTATGTCTCCATCCTTCTTTTCCTCTCACCCGTTTCTATTCTTACACTCTGATCTTCACTCTACCCTTGATGATTTGTTTCTGTGGCAACTACACTTAAATCTACTCTGTAATTCATCTCTGTATACCTTCATCTGATAACCTGTGTTCTCTGACTCTTTCCAGAAAGCTAGTACACAATATAAGACACTCCTTCCCCTAACCACGAACATGTCAATGGAGTCCTGATAGAATCCTTGGGATTTCAACCAATCAATTTGTGTATGTCCCTAATATGAACAAATATGCATGTTCCACATATGTACATGGTCAGAATGATGAATAAAATACAGTGTAGCTTTTTCAAGAGTTGGAAAATCAAACTGAGAAATCAGGACTCACTAAAAACACACAAGCTTGTTTTTATATGGAAAACCCTGCACCTGATATCCCTGCAGGAAAGACTTACCTATGTTTCTGGCAGTTCTGCGAAGGAAAAGTCAGCAAAAGTTTCTTTCTGTCTTTTATTCTTTTATTTTTATTTTTATTTATTTATTTTTTTTGTCATTTGGAGCATTTCATCTGTGTACCCAGCACAAACAGCAAGTTGAAAGAAGGTCCTGGCATTGGGGCTGCAGTAATTATTCTTTATGGGTTTGTGAGAAACCGTAGCAACCACATGTGTTCTCTCTCCTACAGCCTCATGATGAAAATGAAACCAAGACCACTGCAGATGAGGATGTTCAGAAGGAAGGTCCTTGGGGACTCGGGACAGGAGATTAACACAAGTGCCTCATTAGGAAGCATGTGGAGTTCCTTCTATGAAGGCAGGACCACAGCTGCACAACGTTGTTTTGTTTCTGTTGATTCATTTAAAATGGCCCTTTGTCAGAGAACTTCAAAGCTGGGAGAAACTCCAGACGTTCCTTGTCCCTCTGGTAAATCCTAAGATGGACTTCATTACATTTACATTTTGTCCTGTTTCAGCACTCCTCCATCAAATTGGTTCAAGAGCATCCAACATCTTATTGGAAATAAATTCTAATAAGAATCATTCACAACCAATTAACATTATGTACAATCCCAATGAGTCCAGTGCCTGGAAGGATTTGGCAGAAAAGGATATGGGGGGGGGGGGGAGAGAAAAGAAAAGAAGGAAAGAAAAGCATTGTGAGACACAGAAGAAGAGGTGATTTCCAGAGGGGAAGACCTGAGTCCTGGATGGAGGAGGGCCATTCAGACCCTGTCAATTTCTGGCAAGGGTCTCATCCATCCTCTGTCCATGGCAAGGAACTGACTCACTGGGAAGTTTGTGGGTGAAATAAGCTTCTCCAAGAAAACACCAGCAACCCTGGCCCTGCAGTACACCAGCACAGCAGAAGGATTTACTTTTTTAGTTAACAATGTGTACTGTTCGCTGTTTCAACTGTGCAAACTCTCTCTCTCTCTCTCTCTCTCTCTCTCTCTCTCTCTCTCTCTCACTCACACACACACACAGACAGAGAGAGAGAGAGAGAGAGACGGAGAGAGATCCCACTGACTCTTAACACAGTGCAAAAACTATGTACCTATATTATGGTGACCATTCTGCCCCATGTGCTGCCAGAATACAATTAAATAAATTAAGAGGCTGTGAATGGTCTGGGTCCTGTGTGGGGTCCAACAAACCAATATGTGGTTTAGTCACAGTTACTGAATTTGGTTGGCTGCTGGACACTGTAATCAATTAACTACTTAAGCTGCAACCAATTGCCTGGCTGATTGACTAAACTGTGGCCAATTAAGAGGCTTAGCATGCCTCATTTCTGTCTGACTACAAATGGTCTTTGATTGTCTTTGGTCGGATTTCTCAAAACTTGCTCTGACTCTACAAGTTGCTTGATCTTGGAATTGCTTTGTTTTTCATGGTTCAAACAAACTCAACTTGATGTAATTGGCTTAAGGGATTTTCCCTTGTAATTATATATTCATACATATTATACACAACATTTGTAATTTTATATTGCATCACAAAATTACTGAAAATCCTTCATGCAATGGTATAGGGTTATTATTGCACATAAACAAACAAACAAACAACAAAAACAACAAAAAGTGGGGTTTTGTCACATTTGCCCAGAGTGTTCCATTCTCTGTTCTTCCTCTCTGTGCTCAGTCTAGATACAAGAATCTACCTGTCTAACTACCTCCCTAAAGAGAATTAGGTACATCCTATTAGACCAGTGGTTTTCAACCTTCCCAAAGCTGCGACTCTTTAATACAGTTCCTCATGTTGTGGTGATTCCTAACATAAAATTATTTTTGTTGCAATATCATAACTGTAATTTCACTACCATCATAACATTTAATTTAAATATCTCTGTTCTCCAAAGGTCTTAGGTGACCCTGTGAAAGGGTCATCTGACCACATATTGAGAAACGCTGAATTCAACTGATCCCATTGACTCTTAATATAGTATAAAAACTATGTACTTATGGTGACCACTCTGCCCTGTGTGCTGCCAGAACCCAAGGTCGTACACAAGCTTAAATAACTTTATCACTAAATTGCATCCCCATCCTGTGGTGATAATCCTTAAGCCACAGTGTGGCCCTTTTACAACTGTTGTCTCACTTCTCAGTATACTCAGTACAACTCCTTGATAGAAGCTTCTGTTGTTATACCCTGCATGTCAGCAATGTTCCCAGCCCACCAGTCCCCTCTCTTTTGTTCCCACATGCTTGCTTAGAACAGTGTTTTGTCCATCTCTCTATTAGCCCTTGTCAGTTCTCTTCCTCCCTGGAGGATCTCTAAGCAGCAAGTTGTTTCTGATATTTTGTGTTTTGTTGTGATGCCTTCCCCATGTCTCCCATTATTGACAAAGGGAAACATAACATCTTTCATGGTCAGGGCACTGCTGAAAAGTAGCCTTCTAGATAGAAAGAAATTTGACATAGGAACACAGGGCATCTTCCAATAAAAGAGTCTTGTGGGAGGGACTCTAGATATGGGCCAGGATTTTGGACATTAGGTATTTACTAAGATGATGAAGGAAGTATCTGTAAGAACCCAGATCCTTGAAGAGAACCTACTACTATTATTTCATCAGTTTCTTTCAGATCTTAGAATATTAGGAGAGTTACCGCAGCATACAGCAGCATGATGGGATCTTAAAGAGAAAGGCAGATGCTTCTGTTCCCAGATATTAGAAGAGTGAGGGCATTGTACTGTAGCCAGAACAATAGGTTGCTGAAAGCAGAGACAGACCTTTCAGTTCTAGAGGACAAAGAATTTTTAATTCGTAAAGCTTTATGGAGGAAGGGGGAGAACAAGCGAGCCTGGCCTGGCCAAAGTATGAGAAGTTAAGAAGGCACTGAAAAAGTCTAGCTATAATATAATTCAAGGTTGTTTAAGAGTTGATCAGTAGGGAGGGGGCAGGCCTGTAGTTGTGAGGGGAATGGCATCTCAGTCCACAATAGGCTTTATCAACTTTCTGTCAGAGAAGGCTACAAGGGGTTCGTGACTTATGTAATATAATAAGACATTTTTACTTCCCTCTTTAAGACATTCTTAAGGCATTCTTTTGCCTTTTATTTGTGTAATGAGTAGAGCTCTCTATACAGTCTCTATTAAGGCCAAGATAGGTCCATTATGACAAAACCAATCTATAGAGTCAATGAAATCCCTGTAAAAATTTCAACATAATTCTTTATAACACTGAAACAAACAACCAACTCCCTGAACTTCATATAGAAACAATAAAGTCAGATTAGCTGAAATAATTCTGAATAACAAAAGAACTGCTGGAGTTAATTGTTTGATTTCTGAGACAAAAAGTAGGGATATGCACCACAGACAGACAGACACACACACACACACACACACACACACACACAAAATAGCAAGAGAGAAAGAGACAGACAAGATGGAGACAGATAGCAGAGCACAGGAGAGAAGGTCTATGTCTCAATAGTGTGGTACAAGCACACATATATAACCCCAGCTCTCAGAGGCAGAGAAGTGAGGATGGAGAGGAGTTGGAGGCCAGCCTGCACTATATTGCAAGGTGGACAGGGAAAGAGAGAAGAGAGAGAACTGAGACTCAAAACCGTCAGCATGAATGCACGTGACCTTGGTTAGAATTATAGTCTTTAAAAGTGTGACCAAGTGATAGGATCACCCTAGATTGCATTAGATATAAATATCTGCTTCTCTGACATCCTTTCCTTTTCAGCAATAATTTACATCCTGCATATTTTACTTTCATGTGATATAATATGCATTAGTCAATTTTATCACCCAAATATGAGCTCTAAAAGTGAGGATTGATACATATTGTGTACTTTATGCCAAGGGTTGGAGAGTGTTTTCTGTAATGGCTCAAGTAACCCATGTTTTAGACCAGCCATATGGTTTCTAGTTTAAATGCCAAACTGTGCCATCAGGTATGCAGATAGTCATGGACCATTCATAAGCAATCCATCATTGTGAACATATTCCGAAAAATAACTATGAGAATTACAAGTCAAATTTCATGTAATTCTCAGCTGTCGTGGATATTAGTATTTTTCAAACTAGAAAACCATCCTTAGCTCACATACAAAACCTCACAAAGAACAAGATTTTTCTGCAAGAAGGCTATGGCCCAGCCGTAGTGTTAAAGACCAGATGAGATACATGTAAATATAGACTATGCATTCATTTTGCAAGCAAATGGTAGAGTTAATATTTGTAAGTGAGTAGTGAAAATGACATAAGCAACAAATTATACTAAACATTTCTTGAAATAAAATCTTTTAACATCACAACCATAATAATAGACTCTTATTCTGCCGTTAGCACTTTGACAGATAACAATATAAAGCACACCAATGTAAGAATTCTATTGTAAAGACATGTTGAATTTTGCATAGCATACACTAAAAGCACAATATATTTGTAGGTAATCATATAAGGTCTACAAATGCTGGGCATACATTAAAAATGAATGCGTATTCCCTGGCACTGCTAGCTTTGAGGGTCTGTCTCTATTCAGCTTGAATCCATGTAGATGTGATTTCATTAATAGAATAATCAGAGGTATTGTTTTGTGACTTCCGAAGCCATGACATCAAAAGCTATGCAACTCTGTTTGTGGCTCTCCTAGGATGTTCATTACATGTATCCTGTAAAGTTCCTACATCTCAGAATCCAGGTGTCATGTTGAGAGAAAATACAGATGTTATATAGCAATATCCCCAAATTTGAATATTCTACCATCAGGGAAGATTCCTTAATAGTTAAGAAGTACAGAAAATTTACAAGGCTCTGAAAGCAAACAACTCACAAGACTCAGAAAATCTCTGAAATTAAGAAATTCGTAAGGTCCCTCCCTATGTTTATATAAGAGGTAATGATTATTGGAAATCCCATGCAAGGAGCTCCAGGAATGCAGGTTCATGAATCAGAATATATTCGGGCTGAGACTTGTAGATGATACAACTGCCTTTGAGTCATCTTTTTCCTAAGTAAACTTTACCCAAATTCTTTAAACAACTCCAACAAACCCATCAGTTTTCTAAAATAAACTAGGGTGGAATCATTTATTTTACCTGTTTTTGGTTTCTTATATGGGATAAATAAACTTGTTTATGTCTCCTGATAAGAGCTCCAATGAACAAGGTCATTTGGACAGATGATATGTAAATATTGGAGTTGATAGTTGTTGTCTGGCCTTTCCTGGGGAGCCATATAAATGAGCATTCACCTCACATAGAGCCAAATAAAATGCTTTTGACCAAAGGAATGATTCTACCCTAGTCCATGTAGAGAACCAATGAAGTCAATGAGATTATTTATAGAAATATAGGTAACTCAAAGACATCTAGATCTCCAAAACTCAGTATGATGACTCATAAGAGCTGGAATCCCATTCATTCAATCTTCTACCACCCCATGTACTGTAATAATCTCTTAACCCTTGTGCTGCCTCTACCATTGACTTAGCTAGCTATCCCTTTACTGCCTTGCCTAGCACATTGCTATGACTACTGAGCTGAAGTATTATGTAGGACACCACAGAGAGCTCTCTTCCATAGAGGTGATGGCCATGCCAAGAGCAGAAGATAGAGCTAAATCACTACAGTCTCACCTGAGGCCATGGTCCAAGTTATCCCAGCATAAACTTCAAATCATCTCTGACTATACTGATGGAATGTCAAGTGACAGTAGGTATTCAAAGCCTCCAAATCAGAGTCTTCTCCCTGAGGGCTCAGACATTAAAATGTATAGTCAATTCATTCTTGTTATGTTTTATGAGAATTCCTGCCCAAGGGAATCCAAGCTCATAATAAAGAGTAGTGTTGAGTGGCTCGTCTTTTTGTGTGCTTTACCAATACTTCGTAAGTGGGCAGGAATCATAATATCAGACAAATAACAAGGTTGCAATATAGTCCAATAAAATAAAAGATCATTTTTTTTTCATTTTGTCTACAAAATAATTCAAGTTAAAGTATCACAATAGTGTGCCATAAACGTACTAGGTCAGAAACATACACAAACATGTTTATATATTTCTAAAATATTAGAATATATCATCCAATAAAGAAATATACAAGATATTTCTGTTTCAGTGGCAGCTATTTTCCATGGTAACTACTATTCAGAAATAAACACGGCTTCTTTTGCTCTAATCTTAACTATTAATCACCTATGACACAATGGTTTTTGGGAGGGTGGCTGAAGAATGATTCAAAAGGTTAAAGAAGCCCCCAGGAAGCTTCAAAAGGTTTCAGATGTAGGCGAATAGACATTTGTACTGATAAGACACCAAATTGAGTTTCCGGGAAGAAGCTGGAGAAGGCAGCTGCGTATGGCACAGGTTTGAGCACAGAGTTGTAGAGATGAATCCAGCTACAGAAGAAAAAGGGCAAGATTAGGTCCAGGAGAAGTAATGGACAAATGACAATTAACTAAACTACTACAACAATGATGACCAAACTGGAATGAAGACCCAGGGACAGTCAGGAGTTCTCTGACTGTATGTCCTTGAAAAACACACCTGAACAGGTTGATGGTGTTCTCAAGATTATAGTGTATATATCCTCTTCTTTAGGGAGTCCAAATGAATTAATCTTTTTCTTGTTATAGTATACCCAATATGATTTGGGCCTGATTTTCCTGAAATGATTTTCATACTTACATGTGACTCCATGGGTTGGTCTTTTTCACTGTGTATTCAGATGTTGATTTCTGTGCTTCAAATCTAGTTACAGTCCAGACATGGGCATTGTCGTGAATATTGAAGAATCTCCTGTATTGATGTGGTATAAATAATGCTCCCCAATTATCTCTGATTAGTTAAGAAAAGGTAAAACAACCAATAACTGGGCAGAGAAGAAAGAAAGGCTTGATTTCCAATCCCAGTGAGCAGTCTGAAGGAGAAGAACCGGGAGAAAGAGCTTGCCAAGGTGAGGGTCCAGGAAAAGAAGGGCCATGGGTCAGGTGGAGAAAGAAGATGGTTAGTATGAGATTGGGCATAAGGCAGAGTTGCCAAGAGAAATGAGAACACAAATGGAGCAGAGAAAACAGGCAATTCAAACTATAGTAACACAGGGCCTGTGGCTGGGGTATACATAGCTTAGAGGGTTAGACTAGCTTAGAACCTGCCCAGCCATAGTGCTTAAAGCTTGATAGTAAACATGATAGGTCTCTGTCTCAATTATTTGTGCACTTCACACATCCATCCTCAAAATGGAATCAAACGGGGCATGTAAACTACAACTTCTCAGGACAAGACACAGTCTGGAAAAAGAAAACCATGTTTTATACAAAGTGTAGTAACTTAGGGTGGGGGCACTATACAAAATCTAAATCCCTTCTAACAGTCTTGTGGTTTGGTTTCAGACTCAGACAATGGGCTAAGGTGCATATTTTACATTCAAAAGTTGACCTGACCTCCAGGTTTTGCCAGCATCTCTCACTCCCCACCTGGCATTCCCTACCCCCAGCCCTGAACTTTCCAGTTCAGCACCTGGGCTGTCCTTCGCCCACAGAGGCTCTTCACACAATCCAAACATTTTGGTCTCCCCTCCTCTCTGTCTCTGTCTCTGTCTCTGTCTCTGCCCATCCCCCCCCCCCCCGGCTCTGGCTCTTTCTCTCTCTTGCTGTTTCCATCTTTCTCTTTCTCCCTCCCCTCTTTTTCTCTCCTCATGACAATAAACCTGTCTATACATACTTTGATCTGGTTTGAACTGTCTCATTTCATGGACAGAGAGTGTCCTGCAAAGTAATTCCACAGAGTCCATGAGAATATGCTCAACAGCTTCCTTAAACACAAATGAGTTGAAACCTTGCAAAGCAGGAGTGCGTACTCTGATGTATCACAAAAAGGAAAAGGGAAATTGGAAAACCCTTCTGACTCGGAGCCACACATTGTGATTATTCCCTTGACCCATCAGTTGTGAAATTCTGCAATGTTTAGCGGCATTTCTTTTATTTTTCCCTTTGAACTGTAGCCAACTTGTTCTCCCTTTTCCATCTCCCAAGCTTCACCATGCAGGGACTTCTCTCCCTACGTCAAGCATCTTGCCTTTCACTAGAGCTCTCGCTGGGCATCGAGAGACTTTTATTATTTTGAGAATAAGACAGAAGTTGTACCATGTCACTGTCCTCCTTCTCTCTCTCTCTCTCTCTCTCTCTCTCTCTCTCTCTCTCTCTCTCT
>JADRCH010000870.1:1843134-1854133 GCA_019843965.1 Rhynchomys soricoides | reverse complement strand
TCTCTCTCTCTCTCTCTCTCTCTCTCTCTCTCTCTCTCTCTCTCTCTCTCTGTATAAAATAAAGGATTGCTTTTATATAAAGTAAATCCTAAAATCGTTCATATAACCATCAACATCTTCACCACCAATCTTATCTCCCATTAAAATGTCCTCATATTCACATTTTTTCACCATATAGGCCTCAGTAGGATGCATCCTTCATTTATATTATACTAGACAAGAAAGTCCTAGTAGTAACCATAATCATGAAGGATCTAAAAATCTAAGATTTTTAGAATATATTTTGGAGGCAATATATGGAATTTAAAGCAAAGGGTCTCTAACACCAAAAGCAAAGACCTTGTTCTGTCAGGTACATGAAAAAAATGATTCTCTCATTCAGTGCACCTCTGTCTCTCACACTGCATGCTTTGGATAGGCTCCTCTCTTGGGCAGTTGGACAGTGTCTCCTCTGGTATTGGTTTCCAGGAACTTTGAGGTTAGACATCACAATTTTTCTTGAAATATGTCATTGATAAGTAATTTTTTTCAATTAATTGTATCACATGTCTAAAACCCAGGTCCTAGCTCTATGGTAAAGAGAAAGAACTTCAGTACTGAGGCCAGGCTGAGGAAATAGATCTACTGGTAAGGTCAATACAGCTCGAGTCATATAGTTTGAAACAGGCACAAGGGGAATTGCCGGAACATGCTTCCACAATGTGGAGAGGTAGGAATGCAAACATGCATGGGGAAAGCTAACATATTACATGGTTTATCAAAACTGGTTAGAAACACTGATGGGTTAAAGCTATCTTGAACAATTGAAATCTATTCATGAGAAAAGTATTTTCCTTAGCAGCAACACCAGAAGAGAAAAGAAAATGTTACAGGGCTCTGACTACAGAGCATGGATAGAAGAGAATTCAGAGAAACAGAAGTTAGAAGGCTACACTGAGCTCCATCAGGAATTAGACAAGGACTTTGCATGGAGAAGGTAGTGAGTGATGCTTCCTAAATTGCCAGATATGTTCAGGGTATATCTAAAGCCCTATGGGACCCCTGGGAAAGTTACATTTACTTATTACTGCACAAATTTCTTGCATGTCCATAGCCACTCCTACTATTACATATAGGCAGAGTTCTAGTGTAGTTAATCATACCTGGCACAGGCCTAGTATGCAATTATTCAGGAATAATTCAAAGGATGACTTGGATTTAGGTTTTATATATTCGATTTTATAGAAATAGTCTATTTAATCTCTGCAAGGCTCTATTTCTTCATCTGTGACATGACATAGTAATACAGTTCTGTCTTGGATGATGCTATGAAAATCATCCAGGACTCTTCATCTACTACAGGATTCAAATGGTTGATTTACTGACATGAAGCCCTCTGCTCCTCATCCTTCCAGTAGGAAGCTTGCCTTCTTATACATTACCTTTTTTATTTGAAATGTATTTTTTTAAGTTTTAATACATTTTACCTTTTTGTTGGCATATAACAATTGTTCATATTAACTGGGTAGACTGTAATGTCAACATATGCCCAGCTCATTCACAGTTCATATCAACACGACAAAACTACTTTCCCCTCGTCATTATGTTTGAAGCCTTGAGATCCTCTCAAAAGATCATCATGAAATATGTAATAGTTTGTTTTCAACTTCAGTCATCCCTGTGCTGTGGGCCACCAGAATATGATTCTTGAACTTTTGTGTGGGTACCTCTTATTCCTTATTTGGCTTTGAAAAGTTTGCAATGCAAGAGGGGGAAAAATTAACAAACATAAATTGGAAGCTAACTACAAAGAATAATTGGAGCCCAATCTGGTCACTGGTTATATTTTTTAAGTCATTCTTATTTTACCTTACAAGAAATGTGTCACTATATTTCAAATGTCTTTCTCCTTACAACTCACTTTGTACTTCCCTCCTGTAAACTATTTTAAGTACTTATCAATTCATCTGATGACTTTCCTATGCAAAACAAGAGAAAAGTTTCTCTCACTTCTTCTCACAGCGTCTGTTTGAAAAATGACTGTTTAGAACTCAGAGGAAAAAAATATGTTGCCAGAATATTAAGGCAGCACAGATGATTAAAATATCACACCTTGCCTGCTTCTTTGGCAAGCAGAGTGAAAAAAACCCAAAGATGAAATATTAGCATGCATTTTTAAATGAATATGGGGGGGAAGGACTTTACAAAACAAGTTTTATTTGAGTTTTACTTATATTTGATATTTGAAAAATTCATATAACTCATTTTAGTGCTTCTCCAAAATAATAATTTGCACTACCCAGATATGGAATACATAGAAACTTAGACTTTCCACAGGATGCTAAATTTTTTTAAACCAAGGCATGAATACCAAATATTCTTTTTCTCTTAGTATTTATGCCGTGCATCCTGAGTTAGCACATTTGAAATCAATATACCTGGCTTATGAAATGAGATGATTCAAAAAATTAATGACTCTCCTACTATCTCTAAATCTATAAATCTACTTTTCGTTGGCAAGATCAAGTAAATCATCTCATATATTTTAAAACGGTTTTATTGGACTTCACATGTTATAGCATTCACTTATTTAAAGTCCACGACTTCAACCTTTATCATGTTTTATTGTAGAGTAGTTTCACACCCCTTAGCTCTCCCACCTCACTCTTTCTCCCAATAGCTTAGAAACTACTACCTTTTTTCTAACCACATGAATTTATCTACAGTGGACATTTCATGTACGTAAAAATCAAATATTTGGCCATTTCTATTGAATTCTTCATTTAGTAATTTTTTAAGTTTCATCCATTGACAGTTTGTATCAGTACTTTATTTCTCATGGCGAAATAATACTTTATGGTTTGGGTATTTTATTCACCGGTTCATTCATATGGACATCTTGGTCATTTGTATTTATCTTCCATTATGAATGACGTTGCTGTGAGTAGGATGTACTGAGCTCCGTGTGGGCATGTTTTGATTTCTTTTGGGTTCATTCCTGCGAGGAGGGTTGCTGGGTCCTAAACTAATTCTTCTTCGCCTAACAATTTCAGGAACTGCTGCACTGTTTTCAAAGCTGGGATGTTATCTTGCCCTCCTCACAGCAAATCACTCACCATGAAACTTCAAAGCATTCAACACCTGACAAGCACTGTCACATCCTGGGTGTTCCCTTACCTGCTTCTTTTATTACAGCCACCCTAAGGAGCCTGGATTAGCTCATTGTGAATTTAGATTTGCATTTGTTCAATGGCTAATGATGCTGAACTTCTTCTCATGAGAGGCTTGACCAGTTGCCTTTTGATTGGGGAAATATCTCTTGAGGTGTTTTACCTATTTTAACTAGTTTGATTTTTTTTATTTTTGTAAAGTTAATGATTTTTTTATATATCTTCTGGACAACAGAGCCGTAGATACCTGATTTAAAATGCTTTCTCAATTGTGAGGTTGTCTTCTTGATGGGATCCTTTGTGATAAAATGCCATGTGTTTAAGTTTTCTGGAGTCAGTACAACTCTTTAGGCACTTACATTTTTGTGTTATGCCTAAGACTCCTTTGCTTAATCTACAGTCATGAAGACTTTCTACAACATTTTTTCTTCTATCTTGGCCAAAATATATGAGTTTAGCTCTCTTTATTTAGGCCTATAATCTATTTTGAATTGAATTTTCATGTATGAGGAGGTGGTGTAACTCAATTCATTATGAACAATCAATTATTCAAAAAAACGTTCACTAGAATTATTTTTACCCATTAAATTCTTTTGATCAGTCAACATAAATTATTTTATTTTCTTATATATTGAGCATTTTGCCTGCATGTATGTCTAGGTACCACCTGCATGGCTGGTGGTCCTGGAGATCAGGAAAGAGCGATGGGTGTGCAGGAACCAGAGTTACACATGGTTGTGAGCCAGCATGTGGTTGCTGGGACTTGAACTCAGGGCCTCTGCAAGAGCAGCTAGTGCTCTTAACTGCTGAACCATCTCTCCAGCCTCAAACTGATATAAAATCTGATCCTTAAATTGATTATTACAGGTCTAAGTAATCTAATCAAGATATAGTTTTTTTTGTAGTCCTGGGAATGTAACCCAGGGCCATAGGTGCTCTGGCATATAATCTACATCTCTAACACATATCTAGACTTAAAAAAAATAAAGAACGTTATTTAATCTTGATTATTAATTTTTTCTATAGAGGTTCTACAGTTTGATAATCATTAAAAATATGTGGATAATGTCTTATACAAACATTTTAAGAGGCTTTTCATCAGTTCCGAAAGCAATGTACATATAGGAAAATATTTAGAAATGAGCATTGACTGGCTTAAAAATTGCTCTGCAGGTCTTTCTTTCCCTGTTAGTTAGAAACCTGAATGTTGTAGCTAATTGTGAAACTCACAGTTTATGATGTGAAATGTTTAATCCCGCACTGATTACCTGAAAGTGCTTTTTAAGCTTTGCTGGCTCTCAAGGCAGGTTTGATGTAAAAGGATAGATTTCTGGGTAAATTTATAAAATTTAAATGGTTACAAGGTTTTTTTGTTTTTGTTTTTGTTTTTGTTTTTCATGAGAAGAGTTTTTGTCATTAAACACGGAACAATAAAGAAAGCTCAATGAACATGTCCTGAAAATTTCATCACTATTTAAAGATGCATTTACAAAGTATACACTTTTGTTTAGTATTTTCCAGTCATTTGTCATGGATCTAATATAGTATAATTTCTATTATACTATAGAAATAGTGAAAATATTGCTTTCTTATAGGAATATGTTATATTTTTTTTACTATAAAACAAGCATTTCAAAATATACAACTCTACTAGCTTTGCCAATGATTGTGCAAAACAGCAGGTCCCTTCATTGGCTCCTTTAACTTGTCTTGCTCAGGATCGCTTCAGCCAGTTAGCAAATAGGCTGATATTTAAGTAGGGCAGTCATATTTTTCAGGCCCTTAAAGGTCACTGTCCTCTTATTCTGCTAGTCTATCCAGAGTTCTTCCCACAGAAGCTTTCTGCTTGGAGAACAGCAGGGGATAAAGCCTAATTTGTAAAGCAAGTCTCTTGCATTAAACTTGCCATTGTTCAATTCCTCAAAGCAAGTCATGACAGGGATCTTGTCCCCACCTCCTCACAGAAAGAGAGACAGGGCATCACTAATTTTGCAACCCATACCACTAAGCAAAACTTAAAGCATTTTGTAGTGGCACCAAAGTGGGATCTTCGGGACATTTTGTTTTAAGAATTATGTTTATTTTTAATTGTGTTTGTGTATATTTGTGCATATACGTGAGTGCTGGTGTCAGTGGAGGCTAGAACATCAGATGCCCCTGGTGCTGCAGTTACAAGTAATTGTAAGCTGCTCAGTATGGGTGCTGAGCACAGAACTGAAGCATGTGCTCTAAACTGCTAAGCCATCTCTCTAGCCCCAATTGGAGGCATTTAAAAATGAGCTCTACATGTGCAAACTGAGTCAGCTTTTTCTTACCCTTTTAGAGTATTGCTTCAGCAGTTAGGTTTTTCTTTTAAAAGAGCATTTTTACTAATTCTTGGAAAGTTCTGTACCATGTGTTTTGGTTGTACCCACTTCCTTCCCCAGCTCCTCCACGGTCCTTCCCACCTTCCAGGACTATCCAACCTCATGTTCTGCCCTCAGCCTTATAAGTCCAGTTTGTATTCACCAAGAACTCATGGTGGGAGGCCTTCCCTGGAATATTCCAAAAAGTCATGTTGTCCACGTAAGTCATGTAAGGGAAACGAATTCTTTCCCCTCTCCTGGAAGATAACAATTGTTAGTATGTCCTCTGCTAGTGCTGGACTTAGTGCCCACCTCTCCCATTCGTGTTCAGATTTTGTCTGGCTTGAGCTTACCTAGGTCTTGTATGCTACCACTGTGGATATGAATTCCTATATGCAAAATTTCTGTCATATCAAAACAGAGATTCTTTGAAGTCATCTACCACCTGTGGATTTTATGATCTTTTTCTTTCCCTCCCCTTCTGCAATAATCTCCAAACCTCCTGGAGTATAACACTGATATACCATTTAGGTTTAGCACTCTGAAATCTCTTATTCTCTTCACCTTGACCAGTTGTGGGTCTCTCTGTTAACTTCCGTCTTCTGCAAGAAGATGCTTGTAGGGATGAGAGATATGTCATTCGAGGTAATTTTAACAATAGATTTATTTAGCAGAATAATAATAGGTCATCTGCTAGGGCCTATATCCTACCTAACCACCAGTTCTTGGCCTCATTAACACTGCCAGGTATGGGTTTTACGTGTTGGAATAAGCCTTAAATCAATCAGAAAGTGTCTAGTTACTCCTATAACATTTGTGTTACTATTGTATAAGTATGCATAATTTGCCATAATGATCATTACTGTGTCTAGGTTTCACAGCTGGGTGACAATGATGATTACGTTTCTCTGACAGTAACATACATAGCACCTTTCAGTACTATGAAAGTTAGCCAGTTAGACATGAGGCTTCAGGGTCAGAAATCACATGGTTTCTCCATGTCTATGACTTAAATAAGTAGTGTCTTTAGCAATGATGTCTTAATGTCATGTTTTAGAGGGTAACCAAGGACACTAGTAATACCCTGTTATGTTTAGGGTTCTGTGGAACTCCACTGGCTAACAACTTGAAGAAAGGCAACTAGTCCTAGTTCTGGGATTTTTATTTGTTAACCTATGATGTCTAATAGGGGTATGGTTGTGCTGTTATGTGGTAACTCCATTTAAATTCTTTTATACATGTATATTATTTGTCTAAGGAAGATCTACAGCAATAGGTTTCCACATGGCTTTTTAAAAGGCCTTTAGTGTTAGTGATCCCTCTGCATATTCCTTCTTCTACCCCTCCCTCCCATCACTAATTCCTTTTCATCTTTCCTGCTCAGTGGTTCTAACTTAAGAACTTTTATTAGTTGTTAGTTCAGTAGATGTACTTTACATACATTCAGAGAAGCAACAACAAAGGGGAAGGGCGGACAGAGATAGAGGGAGGAAGGAAGAGGGGGGCATTTGGGCATTCTAAATGAAAAGACTTTCTTCTCATAGGCAACAATATTTTTCTCGCTTCACTTTAGTTCTTTTGAATGTAATTCTAAGTAAAATCTGAATTTATCCATACTAAGTAGTGTCTGATGTAGCAGCATTTTCAGCTCCTGTATCTCTTTCCCTATGTTTTAGGCACATATTCCCCTCTTTGTCTTCATCTTTCTTTCTCTTTGTCTGTCTGTCTGTCTGCCTGCCTGCCTGTCTGTCTGTCTGTTCTTTTGGGCATTGCTGTACTGCACTGGCTAGTCTAAACTCAGGATCTTCCTGTCCTCACTCCCCAAACACTAACATTACACCCATATAGGAGCAAACTGTCTTTTGATTGTATTTCAAATACCTTAATTTATATATTAAGAGTTCTATCTTAAGATACCCAGAATACCCATGGTGCAACTCACAGACCATAAGAAGCTTAACAAAAAGGAAGGCAAAAGTGTGGAGGCTTCAGATCCACTTAGAAGGGGGAACAAGATAACACCAGAGGCAGAGGGAGAGAGGTAACTGAGAGGGAGAGGGAAGAGGAAGGAAAATAAGGATGCAGGGGCAGGGTCAGGTATGGGAAGAGATAAGAGAGAAGTCTAGAGGGCCAGAAAAATGAAGAGAAATAAGTAGCAGTGGGGGTGAGGAACTTGGGGAACCACTAGAAAGTCTAAGACACCAGAGATGTGAGAGGGTCACAGGACCCAAAGGGGATGACATTAGCTGAAATACCCAACGGCAGGGAGAAAGAACCTGAAGAGAACACCTCCAGTAGATAGACATGGCCCCCAGTTGAGGGATGGGACAACCCATCCATCTAAAAAATATAACCCAGAATTGTCCCTGTCTAAAGGAAATGTAGGGACAAAAACGGAGCAGAGCCTGAAGGAATGGCCATCCAGAGACTGCCCCACTGTGCAATCCTATCTATCCATCAGCAGACACCAAACCCCAACACTATTGCTGACGCCAAGATGTGCTTGCAGACAGGAGCCTGGTATGGCTAGCCTCTGAGAGGCTCTGCCAGTACCTATCTAATACAGATGCAGATACTCACAGCCAACCACTGGACTGAGCCCGGGGACCCCAGTGGAAGAGTCAGGGGAAGGGTGAAGGAGCTGAAAGGGATTGCAACCTCATAGGAAGAACAACAGTTCAATTAACCAGACCCCTCAGAGCTCCCAGTGATTAAACCACCAACCAAAGAGTACACATGGGTTGGTCCATGGCTCCTGGTACATATGTAGCAGAGGACTGCCTCATCTGGCATCAGTGGGAGCGGAGGACTCTGGTCCTATAGAGGCTTGATGCCCTAGTGAAGGGGGATGCTAGAGGGGTGAGGCAGGTGTGGGTGGCTGGGTGGGGAACACCTTCTTAGAGGCAAAGGGGAGGGGGAGGGGGTTGGGGGCTTCATGGACGGGAGAGAGGGAAGGGGGCAACATTTGAAATGCAAACAAATAAAATGACTAATAAATGTAAAAAAAAAACCATTGTATAGATTAAAAAATAAGTTCTATCTTAGAGCTATCTGCTATCAGCTGCAGATCTCTATTCGTCCCTGTACAGTGAGGTATTTAGTGTTCTGACCCTTGTGGCCTTCCGATTTCTACCTGTACCACTCCCCAGAATCAGCAGTCCCTGAATTACTTTGCTGGTGCTCAGTTCTATAGCATTTGCAATGTAATCTCTGTGTATAATAGTTATGTGGCCATAGTTCAGTGCTACTGCTTACTGGGCTCATAAATGGCATTAAAATTGTAATCATACAGAAATGAGTAAAGTGCTTGAACCTCTGTCCCTGAGAGAGCATTTCAATATCAATGTCAAATGTATTCAGGTAAATTGTCACCCACTCAGGATAATAACACATTTCGTCTTGGCTCAGATAGGTAACATGATTTTCTCATACTGGCTTCTAAGTCTCTTAAAGAACTTTATTGCATTTATTTTACATTTCTATCAGAGAGATGTTTGTGCTTCCGAGTTCCTGATCACGCTCCTCATTAGGTGACGTAACGTTTCGCTAGGCTGTGAGTATAGCCGCCTTCTTAGATCTACAGTTCTCCTGAGTCAGTTCGGCTGCCTCCTAAAGGCTTTGATTTCCTTTTGATTACTTAAGATATTTTTAGATTGTAAAACCTTAACCTAATAAGTACGCTTAGACTCTAATAGAACTTTTAATTCCTAGATTTTTTCCCTTAAAATTTTGAAGATATCTTTAAAGATAAAACATTGCTGAGAGGAGATTGTAATAGGAACCTAATTCTTACCAAAACCTCAAAATACACAATGCAGGTTTTTTTTTAATATTAAGTAAGTATTCTATGAGCACAAACATTGAGAAAGTCTACATTATCACAAACTGATTATACACAGCACCTCTTCAGGAAAGCCCCGCTTTGCTCCTCGTTCTTATTTCTAGAACCTGTTCCCTATGTAGCCTCAAACTTGACTTCTAATGCCATTCTGGGCTTGCCTGTTTTTGAAATGTAGACAAAACAAGAGCAAAATAGATTCTGATTTGCTGCTGCCATATAAGACGGTCAAGAGATTTACATATCATGCTGGTTATGGGGTGACCTATATAATTGTTCAAGATGATACCATGGTAGGAGAAACTGCATGGGTTGAATGTTAAATGTTCTCCATAGGCCTGCATGTTTGACCATTTTGTCACCGTTTGGGGAGGCTGTGAAACTTTTAGGAACTGAAGCCTTTCTGGAGGAAGTGAGTCACTCAGGGTAGAGGCGGATTAAGGTTTGACAGCTCAGCCCCACTTTCTGCTCAGTCTCTGATTCCTCGATGTGAATGCAATGTGACCAAGTAGCTTCCTGATCCTGGCACTGTTCCTTCCCTGGCACACGCCTTCCCTACCATGACACCTCTGGTAGCGTTAGCCAACTAAAGTTCCTTTTCCTTTAAATTGCTTCTATCTGGGCATTTTATCATAGCAACTGAAAAGTTATTAAGACATCAATGTATTCTTACTAATAGTGATACACTTTTATTTCCAGGCTTGCTTATTATACTATTGTTAGCAGTTGTGTTTGCTGTACATACATTTCTAACGTATTTTATCTCTTGTAAAGGCATAAAGTATTATTATATTAATTTTCTTATATTATCAAGTCATTTTACAGAATAGGCCTATTTAGTTCACTCCTACAAGTAATGTCTGATTGCGCTTAACCAACGTTTAGCCATTGGCAGCATATTTATCTTTGGTTGTTATAACTGGTATATGGTTGCATTCTGGAGTTCCATATTTTAAGTAACCATCTGCTGTTTGGTTAAGTCTTTTTTGTTTTTTGGCACTGTTTCTGTTTATTTGGTTGTGTTTTTAAACTGGATTTTATATATTGTTTATATGTTTTGATAAGAGACTTCAAAAGATTATGTACTTGACAATTGTTTTATTGTTCTTCTCGTCTTTCAGTCTTTTGAAGATATGTTTAGTGAATAGAAGTAGCTAATGTCCCCTGTCCTTCCTTTCATGATTACTGCTTTTGGGGCTCTCTTTAATAAGACATTGTATGCACTTAGATCATAGAACTATCCCCCTTTGTTATTTTCTAGAAGTTTTTTGTGGTACCATTCACATTTTTATACGCAACACATGCAATTGATTTTTTTGTATGAAGTGAGGTAAAGATCAATATTAATATTTTCCATTTTGATAACTAGTATATCCAGTATTAATCAAACAAGGAAAAGTTTCCTTCGTCTCTCTCTGGCTTGCAACATGATGATTGTCACAAATCATCAAATACTAATGCCAAAATAGCCAGTCTTTTTCATTCATTATTTCATAATTTTATTCAAATATTATGTTAACTGATCTTCCATCCCCAGTCATCTCAGGCATCTTCACTCATCCCCTTCCCTATGCTGCTTTCATGACTTCTTTATTGTGTGGCCCTCACATCCCTTAAGTAGAGATGACTGCATGAATGCATCCCTTAAGTAGAGGTGACTGCATGAA
>JADRCH010000870.1:1779749-1843124 GCA_019843965.1 Rhynchomys soricoides | reverse complement strand
TGACTGCATGAATGCATCCCTTAAGTAGAGATGACTGCATGAATGCAGGTAGGAGGTTCTTTACTTGAACAATTATAACTCAGTATCAACATCTACAGTTCCCTTTCCCTTATCAACTATTGGCTGTCAATAACTCGTCAGGTGGTGTAGGCTCTTGTTTGGGATGCTAATAGGATCAGTTTTGTGCAGCAGGCACTGCAGTGTGTGAGTTCACGGATGCAAGAACCATGCTGTGTCTTGAAGACATAATTCCTTCTTATCTTCTGGCTCTTACATTCTTTCTGCCATCTCTTCCAGGATGTAAACTGAATCTTGGAGGGTTGCTGTGCTAGAATACCCTGACTAAATGTAAGCTGTGGAAGAATGGATTGATTTAGGCTCAAGTTTCCAGAGGGGATAGTATGTATCAGAGTCTAGAAGGCATAGAAGCAGGAGAGCAAGACGGTGCTGCCAGGGAGAAGGCAGGGTAAGAACAGGAAGTCAGGGCAGGCTATCAAACTTCAAAGTCCACCCCCAGTGACATACTTCCTCCAGCAGTAGCTCCTGCTCTATGTCTCAAGAAGGAATTTCTTTTAATGTGATATATACACAATTAGTAGGAAATCACCACGGCTTTTCTTTAGTTTTGTTTCAAGTCTACCATGTCTAAGGAAAGGTGCTGTGTTGTGTATCACAGTCAGTCTGAAGCTGGATGGTAGAAAATTTCTTTTCTCATAATACTTCCAGCCAAACAGACCCACAGTAACATGTGTCAGTGGTAATGTGGAGAAACTGTATCCTGTCCAAGCTGCCAATGGAAATGTCACCTGACACAATTGCTTTGCAAAATAACCTGACAGTGACTCAAAGGAAGAAACAAACCGTTATCCCTTGATTCATCAATTCCACTTCTATCTGTATATCCCAAAGTAAAGAAATCATATTTTTATACAAAAAAATGTTTATGGATATTCAGAAGAGTATTAAACATGACAGTCAAAACATGCCCACCAATTGATAAATGACAAAAAATATGTGGCATATCCACACAAAGGAATATTACTCAGCCATAGAAAGGATTAATATCCTGATTCATGCTATGGCCAAAGGAACCTTGAAGTCATTGTAGAGAAAGGAAATAAATCCAGACACAGGACAATGTAACTATGATTGCTTTCATATAGGATGTCCAGAATAGTTAAATCTTTGAGCCAGAAAAGAGTAACAACAGTAAATGACCACTTAGAGGGAATGGTTTCTTTGAGGGTGATGGAAAGCTCTCAGTGGTGATGATTGTACCACTTATGGAATATACTAAATTTTTTAACTTTATATTTTTAAAGAGTAGATTTATGATTTGAAGTTTGTAACATAAGTGGGCAGAGGATAATTGAAATATCTAGACACATAAAACCAACATAGCAAATGTTATTTTTAAAATCTTTGTTGTTGGTAAAATAATATTCATTGTATAATTTAACTTTTCTGTGTTTTTGCAATTTTTTTAAAATGGTGAAAAATTACCAACAATGAAATTATAAAGATATTTCTACAGACATATATTAAAGACTTCATTTTAAAATAAAATGCAAAAGATAGAACGGTGATGGATTGACAGGTAGGGTAGATAGAGATATCACATATAACTGTGACTGAGCAATCCAACTTCAATAGCCCAGATATGGGCATCTTGAAGCATAACCAAGATGTGAGCATCCTGAAGCATAGCCAAGGTATGGGCATTCTGAGGAAGAATGTGGAGAGTAAAGGAGAGAGGGAGAGAGAGAGAGATAGAGATAGAGAGAGATAGAGAGAGAGAGAGAGAGAACATTAGAACATGAGGAAACCTTGTGTCCCACAGTCTCACCTCTGAGGCTACAATAATATCTTTTCTGCTATACTCTGGTGACACAGTATATGCCTGCCTAATATCCAAGGAGTAGATACATATCTTCCCATGGGAGGATTGAAAATCATGAAGGAGCACATGAATGGAAATCTTTGGGATTAATTATAGAAAGTAAAATCTGTTATCACCATAAAGTATCTAAAATTTAAAATTTAAAAGAAAAAAAAAAGAATCTGTCTCAATATCTAGAGTTTTTAAAACTAACTCTCATCACATACTTTGTTTTTCCAGATATTTGCTGATGATGTAGAAGGTATGTGATCTTCTATCCAGTGACAACTGGAGTTAATTCTGAAGAGTCCATCAGCTTTTCTACCCAAGCAAAACAATCCACTCATGCCTCCACAGTGCAGTTTTATTTTGCCTTTTCTAACTTGAACAATATTTATTTGATTGCTTACTTCTCTCTGCTGAATTTCATGACTAGAAGCTGTTTTATTAAACTGGAGATACAGGCAGGTGCTAGATGTTCTCTGATCTTTTTCTCAGTCCCAAGGCCTACTTCCTTTGTAACTGTCTAGTTTACAATATGAAAGCTTCTCGTTCTAATTTCTTAAGGAATGTCAGAATGGTAACATTTCACCGCAACATATAAATAAACAAATTTTACAAACTTTTCTCCATATATTAAGGTGGTATTATGTTGCTTTTGTTGTGTTCTGTTAATGCGCTGAAGCACATTAATTGATTTAAAGTGTTTAGACAATTGTTCTTTCCTGGATTAAACCAATGTGATCATGATACTGTTTATAATTTTATTATAATCAATTTGAAAGGCATGTTTAGAATTTTGGGGTGAGATTTGATTTTTATTTTAGTATTCATAAAAATCAATATTACAAAGGTATCTCCACAGAAAATATTATTTGGGGTGACTTTGTAAAGAATGCAGCAGTTCTAGTCTCTCCACATCCTCAAATACTTTCTTCCGCCTGATAACAGACTGTCCGCTCTTAATGATGCAGCTCATTGTGCTTTATGTTTCCTGAGCTAACAGTGATACTGAGCATGCATTCCTAGCCCTGTAGCCCCCTGCCCATCTTTGAGAAGAAGATGGCAATCCTAATTCCCCTGACATCTTCTTCAGTGAGATTCCTCCATCACTTTTCTAGGACACATTTATAGGACTTCCTTCTGTATCTGGAATAGTCTCTCCTTATTAGATACAGCTCTCAAGGCTTTCTCATACATACATATTTGCCTTCTCATTTTGTGTGCTTCCTTCTCATTGTAGAACCTTATATGTGCACATCAATTTCTGCTTTTATTGCTTATGTCTTAGCGTAATGACCTTCAAACCACGCACAAATACCAGGAAACTTGTGACCTACTTTCCTTAGGAAACTTTATTCTACACAAGTTCCTAGAATTTTAAGCTTTTGAAGTTGCAGATGATACATTGAAGCCATTGATTTTAGCTGATGTTTGCTTGATGTGGGAAGAGCATTTGACTTTTCTCTTTTGCATGGGGGCTTACAGCATTTTCAGCATCAGGTATTGGGACTGTATCGGCCATTTTGCCTCTGGATACTCTGTCGAGACCTAGCCAAAATGGGAAGGGTGTTTGGGGTTCTTTTATTTTTTATGCTTTGCCTTGTCTACATGTCTGTTTGTACTGATACCATATTATTTTACCTACTGAAGCTTTTAAACATTTTCTGAATTCAAGGAGTGCAATACTTCTTGCTTTCTTCTGTCTGCGAATTGTTTATTTAAGGTCTTTTGATTCAAACACACTTTACAACTTAGTTTTGTATTCTGTACAAATAATACAAAATACAACACTAGGAATGGGACCGAATGCACTTACTTAGATTTAGGGTTATCATATGTTATGAATTGTAGGGCTTTTATTGTGCATCCAGTATGATCTGTCACTATGGAAATATGTTGGCTTGGTTATGGAAATGTTTTTAATTTATGGTTACCATCACTTATATGTCAAATTAGTATATCTTTGGAATGTATTATGTTATAGTATTTTATTTAAAACTTGTTATTTGAGATTCTATGCTAAGTTTCATATGAATTACTTTAATTTATGGCTTGGGATTAGGACAGAACTTCTAACAATATGAAATTTCCTGAAACACTATTTCTGACATGTGAACTATGGATTTAGGCTAAGAGGTATTCTCAGCATTGATAATTATAAAATTACAAAAAACATCAATTAACTCTGAAAAATGCTAAAGATTCCATGTCCTACAGTATAAAATTTTAAGCAAGATTTAATTCAAAAGCAGCAAACCACCCTTAATAAATTGTAAAATTATCTGTACCAAATAATTTGTAATGCTATTTTAAGTAAATATGTGATTTGAATACTTATTTCACATGCATACACCCCTGGAATCACATAGAAGTTTCTCAGATAAAAATGGGACCCTAAATGGAAAAGGGTTTAGATGCCCTAATTGAGAGGACTCTATAAATTTTCAACAACTACTTTGCTTATTCCTATGTGTTGGATTATTTTTGTTGCTATTAAAATTGGATTGCTATTTTAATTTCCTTTGGGGGATAAGTCATTGTTAGTGCCAATACTACAATTTAATTTTGTGTGCAGTTCTGAATGAAGAACTATATTGAACTTATTTAGTGATGCCAACCTGCTTATATGTTTGTTTTCTGTTTGTTTTGTTATTTCCTATTACCTGGGGCCTTTTGCATCCAGGGCCACACAGAACCCAAGCACCCACCTGGCTAGTGAACTACATTCTCAACTCCTACAAAAAGATATTTTCTAACTCTCCCTATCGATTCCTTAATTTACCCATTGGCTGACAAGGAATGTTATTTAATTTTCAAGTATGTATAGATTTTCTCATTTCAGAAGATTGTAGCCTAAAATATCCATATATTTATGGTGATTCCAGGCTTCCATTAGATGCCAGTGTGTGATCTCTCTATGATCCCGATCCCTTGAGAAAGCGTGTTGTGGAGTGGAGACTCTGCTTATCTATGTCTGTTATCATGGTTGCTGATATCGGTGTTGTATCTCAGGCACATGTTTCACAGTTGCTGATGCTATTCTGGGTGGCAACCTAGGGAGGTGAGGCCTGGCAAGGAGGAGTAGAGCACTTACTCCAGGCTTATGAAGGACATAGCCTGGCCCCTGGTTTTTGTCATTCTTTCTGGGCTTGCTGGTCTCCCATGATGTTCGACAGCCTTGTCTTAACCCTCCTCCCTCGCCCCCCCTCCACAGCCCCCTCACCACAAACTGTGTCAAGCCTTTCCTGCTAAAATAGAGTAAAACTTCTAAAACTCAAAGACACGTGTTATGGTCACAGAGATGAGGAAGATACTAACACAATGACAATGTACTCCAACTTTTTCTTCATGTATGTGTTACATGTAAAGGAATGTTATTAAGGCCTGTGAAATAAATATGGTCCACCTTTTCCCACAGCATAGATGGGCATAGAAAATATCATACTAAATAAAACAGGATACATTAAAATACTTGATGATCCAATATACATGTGATGTATAAATACACACACACACACACACACACACACATATATACATACATACATATATATATATATACATATATCTTGGTTTGGGGAAAAGGAATCAGAATATCAGTCAAGAGTTACAAAAGAGTAAATATGTAGGAGTTGAAAGATCAAACGTACAACATGAAGATTACAGTTAATAAGAGTGCATTAATTCAAAATTTTGCTAAATGCTTATATTTTCTCTACTCTTATCAAAGGACAGAAACTACATAAGTATGAGATTATGGAAATAATAATTAGTTGCACTCTGTTAATTATTTCCTATGTGTATAGTTTACAACACAATACATTTTGTGTTTTTAAAAGAAAACTTCTGCTCCCACAAATACAACAGCCTCTTGTGAGACTCTGTGAGTGGGCAAGTTTTGTTTCTCTTTTTTCACTTCCATGTTACCTCAAGCCAGCTGGATTTCTAGATCTTTCTCCTGGTAATTGCTACCCTTCTTCAAATATCTGAAAGCAGTTAACATCCAGTTATTTGTTGTAAGACTGTGCATATGATACCAGTGTCAGACTTGGGTGGAGTCAGGCTTTCTCAGCTTGCACAGTATAAAGGAATTACAGACCTATGTGTATGACAAGAGGAAGCATAGTTGGCACGTGTTTCCTTCGGTTCTTCTCAACAGGGGTCTTAGGCATCTGTGTCCTTATTTCAGATGTCATGATATGATGTATGCCCACCTCTACCTAGAACCTTACTTCATATAGATTCTCTCTGGCTTTATCCTAAGACTGAATTTCATCTCTGAATTATAAGATGATGGAAGATATCAGAAACACTGTTCCACAAGCTTTTTAGAAAGAGAACTGTTAAACCCGTCCTTCCTACCATTCAGATCTGCTCTCAGATTCACAGGACACAGTATGGACGCATGTGGGTATTAACTTCTGGACTCACTCAGATCAACAAGTGTAGTCAGACTTGCAGGCACACAGCTATAATCCAGCACCAGGGAAGAAGAGGTAAGAGGACGGAGAGCTCAAAGATAGCCTGAAATGCACAGCAAGACTGGCGAAGAAAACCTGGTAAAACAACAGTAAAAAGAAAATGGTCAATTACAAGGTCCCTTGTCATTCCAAAGTCCTTTGGGATCTTCAATCCATTGATGATGCTATCATCTCCTGTCCCAACTCCTTCCTGTCATTTCAGAGCTTACTCTTCTTCAGTTTTACATCATTTATTTCACTCTTTTGAAACTGGTAATGTAACACATTTAATGATACAAAATTGTTAAATTTAAATTTTTAAAGCTCTAATTTGAATACTAGTACTTTTTGATATTATATTAATAACACACAACTGGAGATGTTCTGTTGACTTATTTTAACTCCACACAGAGAAACACACAACACCAGAGGGAATGGAAACACAAATGTATTAAAGAACCTGTCCCTCCCCCTTCATGATTATATGAAGCTGTGAAGGCTATTATTGTTGGTTATCAACTTGACAAAATCTGAAATTAACTACAATCCAGAAATAGAGGGTACACCTGTGAGAGGTTTGTTTTTCTTCATTTGAAGTGGATTCATCCACTTAAAGTCTGGATGTCTGAAGTAGAAAGGTACACATCTTTGGTCCAGATGTTGAGGCGGGAAGATACAGCTTTAATCTGGGCTTCTGCTGGAAGTCTGTATAATCACATAGAAGGAGGACACCTTTGATCTTTCCTGGCTTGTTCTTACTTGCTAGAGCATTCACTCTTCACTGGAATTATAGTCTAGTTCTTTGGGATTCCAGCATATACAAAAGACCAGCTGAAACGTCCAACTTTACGGACTGACCAACTACAGGATTCTTGGACTTTCCATTCACAGCCATCCATTGTTGGATAAACTAGACTAGAGCCTGTAAGTCATTCCAATAAATCCCCTTTAGATTGATGATAGATAAATTGGTGGATAGATTGATAGATTGATTTATATATTATATATCATATACATTACATATATATGGAGAGAGAAATTCATTCTGTAAATTCTGTTACTCTAGAGAACCTTGATATAGGTTTTCTTATTCTAATAAAATCAATCAGAAATATGATTAAAGAAGTTTTAAAATTTGCATATGCTATCAGTAAACAGTTAAAAGTTAGAAAATATTTTCTGAAGTCTATATTTGTTAAAATTATTATTTTATCTGTTTTGGGCTCTAAGCACCAGTATTTACCAACTACTTCTATTGTGAGTGATCTTTTTATTTGTTCAGGAATAAAATTCACTGTCTACATTATGCAAGTTCCATATGTGACAAAATACTTCATAAAATGATGTAAAGAGAAGATTTACGTTGTCTCATAGTTTCAGAGGTTTCAGTCCATGCTCACTTGTTCTTGTTGCTTTGGACTTTCTCTACCAGAGTTCATCAATGTATCCAGGTGGGAACAACTGGTAGTGGAATACTGTTTATCTTATAGAAGCTGAGAAACAGAGATAGGTAGGTAGATAGATAGATAGATAGATAGATAATTGATAGGTGATATAAATAGATACATAGTAGAGAGATGGTAGATAATTGATAGATGATAAAGATAGAGTATAGATAGATAGATAGATAAATAGATAGATAGATAGATAGATAGATAGATAATTAACAGATTATGGGTATAGATAGATGGTAGAATGAAGATAGATAATTTATAGATAAATGATAGATAATTGATAGATGATAAAGCTAGATATAGGATAGATAGATAGATAGATAGATAGATAGATAGATAGATAGAGTTGGAGGGTTGAATGTTAATATATCCTTCAAGGCCACTCCCAGGGACCTAACATCTTTCTAATAGACCCATCTCTAAAGGCTCTGACACTTTCAGTAGGACCATTAGCTGGTGTAGAGAATTTCAACACACAGCCGTTTGGAGAATATTTGAGATTCAAACAGCACTAATTTTCCTTGTTTCCAGAATTGTAATTATCTGAAATAATAAAATAAACCCCTAGAGTATTTCTTTTCTTTCTAGGTTGTCAATCCAACAAATAGTTATGAAACTTTTGTTACTCAGTGCTTGGTCCTAGAGATATATTTCATGTGAGACAATCTCATATAGTCACTTCATTTAATGGGCACACAGTCCAGGGAAGATGATAGAACACTTTTCAATTCAATTTAAGTTTTAAATTTTATATTAGTTCATAAATTTCATACAATGCATTTTGATTAGATTTACCCACTTCCACAACTCTTCTCATATCCACACCAATCTCTACCCACACAACATTGTTTTTTCTTTTAAAAAAATCAAGACCATTTTGTGTCACCTATATATTCTAAGATATGTGACCTTCCACTGGGGTACAGTCTGCTTATTAAAGTCTATATTCTTAACGAAAGCTGATCTCCCACACACACATACCCTCATCTCCTATGAGCTGTCATTTGCCAAGAGCTCCTTGGCTATTGACTTTATGGAGTGGGACTTTGTGTCTACTTTCCATTTTCATACTGGTGTTTAGTCAGGTCATCTGTGTCTGTCACAACCTCTATAAGTTCATGTGTGCAGGTCTTCTGCTATGTCTGAAAAATGCTGTTTCTTATAGTTGTCCTCTGCCCCGGATCTTACACACTTGTCACCTCATCTTCTGCAGTTATCCCTGTGTCTTACAAGAATGGAGTATGATACAGATGTCTGATTTAGGGCTTTGTATTTTGCAATTTCTTATTCTTTGTACTTTGACCAGTTGTGGGTCTCTACGTTGGCTGCCATCTACTGCTAACAGAAGCATCACTAAGGAAGATAGAGTTTATCTGTAAGTTGTTAAAGGTCTGTTTAATATTTGTCCCTTTACTATAAAAAATAGTAGTGGACTCTCCTCTAGGGTCTAGGGCTTATCTACCCACAGGGTCCTGGCCCCAAAATGGAATCAAGTTTAGATTTTATCATGCAGAATAGGCCTTAAAACCTGGTTCTTCCTGTGACATTCATGTCATTATTGCACCAGTGGGCACCCTTGCTAGACTTGACTGTTATTATAGCTCACAGAGTTCACAGCCAGGTAAGATTCATAATGAATTTCCTTGATGGTAGTATCGCAGGGCTATACAGCACTATGAAAGTTATGCAGCAGCATACCTTTGAAAATGTCATGTTTTCCCACACATAAAAGCAAGAATCATATGCATATCTACAAAGAAAATTGCATGGTACAAAAAATACAGATTTGTTTTATATTAACAACCTTACAGTGTGTCACTCATTATGGGATGTCCAATCAATTACCTTAGTTTAAACCATGGAGTCCTATTTAGTGAAGATAAATTTGTCTTAAGTGACCTCAATCAGTGCTCAGCTGGTCATGTATAAAGGTCACTTCATTAATGCAGAAAACAAAGTGAGGAAATAATTTAACTCCAGTTTAATCATTATTCTTGGTAACAAAACACCAGGATGGCCAGTAATGGATGTCCCAGTAAGCAAGCCCTTAAAGGATCACTTTGAAAAGAGTCTGAGGAAGATAAATACTAAATAAATATTGCCACAAAGGAATGTGAACCCTATAGAGTATTACAGAGCAGAGTCGCAAGGTCTACAGAGGGGTTCGACTTAGAGCTAGGCTGGGAGAGTGCCAGTCACAAGGGAAACTAGAACACACAATACTCAGTGGTTCTCAGGACTATGGAAGCCAAAATACAGTAGCGACCTTCTTAAGTGCTATGCCTAGACACCAGACTGGAGATCCTGATTTAATGTATTCAGGTGGATCCAGGTATAGCCAGGCCATCTGAAAGTCTACCCCAATAGGAAATAATATTGGGAAGGTGTTTTAGAAGGATGCAGTGTAATACATTATAGTTAATAATGCAAGGCAAGAGTGGAGCAAGTCTTCAGGAATTCTATAGCTACAAACATATGACAGAGTATGTGACACTTTTGCTCTCCCATGGTCTGTATTTTCCAATATAATTTTAAACACTTTACCTTTTTCTAACGTTAACCATGTGTGTAAAGAAATCCAAGATATGAATTAAAAGAGACTTTAGTGGAACGATTTTAATTATCTAATATTTATGCCAATAAAGACACAGGATGCCTAATCTGAGGTGAAAACTTGATAACTCAACGAGGTGAGTTTATTTTCTTAACTGTATACAAAACGTCTATTTACATGCCTAATCCTACAACTAAACTGCTAGCTCTTTAGAAATCTCTTTCTCTGTGTGTCATTCTATTAAGCTAGTCGACCTTTCTCTTGAACTCCTCCAAACCCAGGAGGGCTCCTTAGCTCTTTCCTAGAATACTGTTTTACCTGTGTCCTGCCAGCTGCTTCTTGGTTGTTCCTGCAAGCCCAAAGAAAGAATCCATATCTCTTACCTGGAACTTTTCCCATGAAGTCTTCCAAGACAGGACAGAGAGACAGAGATACAGAGACAGAGAGAAAGGAGAGAGAGGGAGAGAGAGAGAGAGAGAGAGAGAGAGAGAGAGAGAGAGAAGCGAGAGAGGCAAGATCTTCAAAGTCCAATTCAATTTCGTATAAAAATAAGTCTCCACCTCCTCCCTTCCAACCTTGGCAGGCTGAACCACTTCACCATCATGAGGGGTGCCCCCTCCACTCCAGGGTAGCTTGAGACCACCCAGCTGACTTCGTCAGATCATAAAGCAAAGAACAGAACACCTCTCCCAAGCAGCTTGCTTTAAAATAGGCAGGAACTTTCCATTCTTTAGCATGTGTCTGTGGAAGCTCTTAGAGGCACACCCATACCACATCCCTACAGTACATACCCAACTGGATCCAACAATCTCTCTAAGCTTTTTAATTTTATTAACAATTAGGTTTTCTGTGTACAATCGTCAAATATCCTGTAACACTTCAGCAACATACATAGGACCATCTCAGGCTAAAAACTAAAGAAATTTGAACCCATTCTTCCAACCCTTCATATCAATGCCTCACTGAGTCTCAACCCAGGGAGAAACATCTGTAAATTCCACTGTATTACTGGAAAGCTATGAGAGAAGATCTGATCAGCTACACAAGTATTTTTCTTTTGCCACGTCCACCTCAACATATTATTGCACACATCAAATAAAGAGCTCACTAATCATGATGGGAGGGCAAGTTTTTCTAATGACATTTTTAATATCAGCGTAAAATCTAATACATAAGAAAGGAAGCTGATTGTTTGGGACAATGATCTGCCTTTGGCAGAAAAAAACCAGATAACTATTCACAAATTACTAAGTAAGACAGATTTATGCTGTACTGTGAGACACTGTACCCTCCACCCTAGCTTCTGCAAGTGGCCTCATCACTGCTTCTCTGACACTTTGACATGCTTTCCTTGGGGCCTTTGCACTCCATCTCTCTCCTGAGTTTCTCCCTCTATCCTTCTTCATGGTCCATTTCCCTACTTCTCTTAGTCACTGTCTTAGTCAGGGTTTTTATTTCTGCACAAACATCATGACCAAGATGCAAGTTGAGGAGGAAAGGATTTATTCAGCTTACACTTCCATACTGCTGGTCATCACTAAAGGAAGTCAGGACTGGAACTCAAGCAGGTTAAGGAGGAGGAACTGATGCAGAGGCCATGGAGCAATACTGTTTACTGGCTTTCTTGCTTCTCCTGGCTTGCTCAGCCTGCTTTCTTATAGAACCAAAGACTACCAGCCCACAGATGGTACCACCCACAAGGGGCTCTCTGCCCTTGATCACTAATTGAGAAAATGCCTTACACCTGGATGTCATAGAGGCATTTTCTCAACTGAAGCTCCTTTCTCTTTGATAACTCCAGCTTGTGTCAAGTTGACACACAAAACTAGCCAGTACAATTGCCCCCTTGCAACTTGACACACAAACACATCACCATTAAGCCTTGACCCTTACTTTCTTATTCATCCCGAGGTCTAAATAACTTTAAAAGTCCCACAGTCTTTGCAAATTCTTACATATTAACATTTCAGTCCCTTTTAAACATCCAATCTCTTAAAATTCAAAGTCTTTTAAAAATTTAAAGTCTCTTAACTGTGGGCTCCACTAAAATACCTTCTTCCTTCAGAAGGGAAAATATATCAAGGTACAGCCACAATCAAAAGCAAAACCAAACTCGAACTCTCCAATGTCTGGGATTCAAATCTTCTGGATTCCTCCAAGGGCTTGAGTCACTTCTCCAGCTCTGCCCTTTGTAGCACACACCTTGTCTTCTTGGCTCCAGATGCCTGTACTCCACTGCTGCTGCTGTTCTTGGTGGTCATCTCATGGTACTGACATCTCCAAAACACTGCTGTCTTCTGCTGCAACTAGGCTTTACCAACAGCCTCCCATAGGCTCTCCCCATGGTGCCAAGCCTCAACTCCCCTCTATGATCCCTTCAGTCCTGGGCCATCAACTACAACTGAGGCTGCACCTTCATCAATGGTCTTCCTCGGCCACTCAACAGTGCCCAGGCCTAAGCTGATCTTCATGACTCCTTTATGCCTTCAAAACCAGTACCACCTGGGTGACTATTACACATTACCAAGTCCAGCCACAGCACAACCCTGGCTATATCTGGAAAGTAGCCTCTGTGCTCTCTGAAAACACTTCTTAGAAGATTCCACCTCAGTGATGTTGGTCTCCTCTCAATCACCACCAATTTCCAAGCTCCAGACAACCAGCATCAATAGTCCCAGCAATGCAATGGTTTTGCTTTAGTAGCTCTGGTATCTTGTGATTCACAGCTGATCCTTCAGCCCCAACTAACCAAAACCACAGAATCTTCACAGTCAAAACAGTAATGGCCCTGATAAGAGTCTTTAATCTTCCCTCTGAAATTTCACAAGCCAGGCCTCCATCTTCTGCACTGTTCTCAACATTATCTTCCAAGCTTCTATACAACATCCCACAGAGCAGCCCAAAGTTCCAAAGTCCTTCCACAGTCCTCCCCTAAACATTGTCAGGTTGTCACAGGAATACTCCACTACACTGGTACCAATTTGTCTTAATCAGAGTTTCTATTCCTGCACAAACATCAAGACCAAGAAGCAAGTTGGGGAGGAAAGGCTTTATTCAGCTTACACTTCCATGCTGCTGATCATCACCAAAGGAAGGAAGTCAGGACTGGAACCCAAGCAGGTTAAGGAGTAGGAGCTGATGCAGAGGCCATGGAGGAATGCTGCTTACTGGCTTTCTTGCTTCTTCTGGCTTGCTCAGCCTGCTTTCTTATAGAACCAAAGACTACCAGCCCACAGATGGTACCACCCACAAGGGGCTCTCTGCCCTTGGTCACTAATTGAGAAAATGCCTTACACCTGGATGTCATAGAGGCATTTTCTCAACTGAAGCTCCTTTCTCTTTGATAACTCCAGCTTGTGTCAAGTTGACACACAAAACTAGCCAGTACAGTCACCCAATCAGAGATTTTTCCCAGAGCTAACCAATGCACAGCACTGCAACAATTCTCTGTATACCCCGTTGTTTCTGTTTTGTTTATGGCATTAATCAGACTGTGACATGTTAGAAAATTATGTATTTATTTCTATGTTCCTGCTGTCACATGATATACTCCTAGCTTGTAAACATGACATTATCAGTAGCTGTATCTGATTTGTTTCCTAATTTGTCTTTACTGCCTGCAATGGTGCCTGGAAGATATTTAGTGCTCCAGATACTTGCTCCTTGATATATCAATGCTGGCAGTATGATAAGAAAACAGAGATACTAACCAGAGCCAGCACATGTTTTTTGGAGCAGATGAAGACCCCTTAGAATTTCTACTAGGCAAGTAAAATAATACACAAATGGACTTTAAGTGGAAGTTGCAATGCATTTCATAGTGACCTCTTTTCTCCATAGCTGGTGATTAAGTTTTACAGAATTTCAACTTCCATTGAAAATTACTACTTGATAGATGTGGCCATTAGAATAAAAGTTAAACTAGTATTTATGAGGCATATTCCATTAATTTCCACGGGCATTTTATTTCATTAAAGCAAATAAAGCTGTGATTTGAAGCTGAACTGTCTCTCATCTCTCTATCAAGTACTCAAAATAGATGGTCATTTATATTATGTGACAAAGTGAGCTATCTGGTGTTTTCAATTAAAAGGGGGTGTGCAAGTTATCCTCCAAAGTATGAGAGCGATCTGTGTGAATAAATATACGTTTTGCTTCTGTTCTCATTTTCTCATTTTCCAACTTTTGTAACACCGTGCAATAATCCAAAGAAATCATACCTCTTAGAGCAACAACATCTGGAGTCTCTGCTTTGGATATTGCATTTCTCAGTCACTCTCCCATAGATACCATGCCTGGGCATTTCTCCCTGGCTGTAGAATAAGCACACATTTACTTTTCTTAATTTTTTAGATTCCCTCATTCATTGCATAGATGCAGCATGTGTTACCTAGAAGAAGTGATGATGGTACTCTTCAAGGTTGAGTATACACCAGGAATAATGGGAAGGCTTTCTAAAAACATAGATGAAGCCCAATTTCCAGATGTGTTGACTCAGAAGATTGGAGCAGATACAGAAAATGTATATTTCTTGTACAGTCCTAGAGATGTCAATCCATGATCGCTCTTTTGGCCACTCTTGGGGTAAAGTTTATCAACTGAGTTCTGAGGGTGTCATTGCCTCCTCTCCATTTGGAAACTAACCTATGGAGTAGATCCATCAAACTAAGACCGAGCTATGTATCACACTTATTGGGCTATATTATAATCCAGACATAAATCTTAATGGGTGGTGGCATTCATGTGAGCTTAATTTCCTAGTTTTTTGTTAAAGATTATAGATAGATAGATAGATAGATAGATAGATAGATGGATAGATATTGCCATTGGAGATTTAATTAGTCATTTTCTGTAGTTTCTGAGTTTTGTTTTGGTATCAGTGTGCTGCTGGCCTCTTAAAATGAGGTTGGAAGTACCCTGTATCATTGATTTGGGGGACAGATTAAGGATTAATATGAATTCATCCAGTATCTAATAAAATTCACCAATGAAACTACCTAGTCCTGGATTTATTTCTAGTTTTGATTAACTAATCAATCTCCTCATTAGTTATAGGTCTCTTTAAATTTCCTATTTCAGTCTTGGCATGTTGAATGTTTTTATGAACTTATGAAATTTTTCTAGAATTTGTTTTATTTGGTTTACATATTCATTTATAGGAGACTCTCATGGCTTTATTTCATAGCCATCAATTTAAATATTTTCTCCTTTTCTCTTAATCTAGCTAAGCATTGGTTCTAAATCTGGGGGGTTGAATGAGTCTTTCACAGAGATTGCCCATGGCCATTGAAAAACAGAAAGTTACATTATATTCGTAAAAGTCTCAAATTAAAGTCATGAAGTAGCAAGAAAAATAATTTTATAGTTGTGCATCACTACAATGTGAGGAATTGTATTGAATGGTTACAGTATTAGGAAGATTGAGAACCAGTGAGCATGTTTTGTCTGCACTCTGCTAAATTTGTGTTTATTTTTTTCTCACATTCCTGAGGTACAGAGTTTAGCTGAAATCCTTTTGAATGGAGGCCTGCATCTTCACAATGATTTCCCTTTTAGTAATGGCATTGCTGCATCTCCTAAGCTTGGGTAGGATGTGCTTTGTTTCAAAATACTCTCTACTTTTCTTTGGCTCCTTGTTTATCCAGGAGCCTGATTATTAATTGCCATATACTTGTGATTTTCGGGCATTTTTCTGATATTATTTTTCTGATCATTTCACTGTGGTCAGGAAAGACACTTATCACCTTTTCAATCTTTTAAAATATTTAGGTCTTGAGCTCTACTGGGATGAGTTCTGGCTTGCAGAATGTTCTGTGTGTGCCTGAGAAGAATGCATACACTGCTTCTGAGTGGAATGTTTAGTATACATCTGTTAGGCCCACTTGATAAAATATCATTCACATCTGCTGTTTACTTATTGATTTTTGGACCACATGTTATTTCCATTATCAAAAATGAAGCATTGAATTCTCCTACTATAATTTTGTTGCTATATACTTATGCATTCAGTTCATGTATCCCAGAACTATCTATAAATATTATGATACTCGAATGTTAGGTGTACATGTGTGTTCATGGCTGTTATATCTTTTTGCTATACTGAGCATCTTATTAAATAATGCCTTTCTGTGTATCTTGTAATAATTCTGTATTTCAAAACCTATCTTTTAAAACACAAGTGAAGCCATCCCTACTTTCTCTTGCTTAGTAATTACATTGGACATCCTTTCCTAATGCATGACTAACTACTTTATATTTAAAGGGATTAAAAACTACAATCAAAATTCATAGAGCAGATAAGTGCGTAAAAAGCAACTGTATTTTGTCCCAGTAGACTCACTTTGGATTAAAATAGTACGTATAAAAGTTGTTAACTTTATTGCTTACCTAAACTTTGAAAGAAAATATATCAGCACCTAGATATTGCTACAAGCTTGTTAAAACTATTTTTAAAGAACATTTAATCTCATCTGTTACATTCCTTTCTCTCATCTTATCTTCTTCTCTTTAATTAATATTTATTGCTTGTATTTCTCTAAACAAATTAAAACTTTTTGTATGTATTTATTTAAATTCATAAATAATCTGTTCTCTATGTCCTTTTTCAACTTGCCTTCTTGAATTAACATGCCACATGTCATTTTAGAAATGACTGACCAGAAAAAAAGTCAATGAATGATTCCTAATGATATTCTGCTATGCTCATAGCCCAGAACCTAGCTCAATAGTCAACAGCAAGGTGTCATCTAGAAATTGGTGAAGTAGATACAGAAACCCACAGCCAAACATTAGGCAGAGCTTGGGGAATCCTAAGGAAGAAGGGGAGGAAGGATGGTAGGATCCAGAGGGGTTGAGGATTCTGGGAGAATATGGTCCACAGAATCAACTAAGCAGGCTTCATAGGAGCTCACATAGATTGAATCAACAATCACAGAGCCTGCATGGGCCTGAGCTAGGGCCTCTGCCTATTTGTTATGTTTGTGTAGCTTGGTGTTCTTGTGAGACTCCTAACAGTGGAAGTAGTGCATCTGTGATTGTTTTCCCTGCTCTTGGCTCCCTCTTCCTCCTCCTGGGTTGCCTTACCCAGCTTACTGTGAGGGTTTATGCCTAGTATTACTGCAGCTTATTATGTCCTATTCAGTTGATATCCTTGGGACTTGGGAGGCCTGCTCTTTTCAGAAGGAAATTGGCAGAGGCATGGGTTTGGAGTGGAGGGAAGGTGTACACAGAAACTGAAAGAAGGGGAGGGAGGGGAAACGCTGGCCAGGATGTAACATTTGAGAGAATAATTAATAATAATGACAAAAATCCATATCTCATGCTAGTTATGGCTCTAGTTCACTTAAGTCTCTGCATTCTGATGTCTGTTTTATGACTTTATCAACTTTTTCACTCTCTCATTAGAAATTTATGATCTTTTGAAGGTTTTCATAATTATAAATAATCCTAGTCACTAAATGTATATAGGTCACCTCATATGTGTTTATCAAAGACTTTGCTACTGGAAATATTGACTCATAGAATTTATTCCATGGTTCTTTGTCAGGTAGGTTGAATGACTGTTCCCACTGAATGATCTTCATCTTGCCACTCCTATTTCCTACAATAGCGAAACCCTATTCCCCACTCTGCTTTGGCCAATTACATGGTAGGTAGAAGCCTGAGAATGGCTTACATATATTTGCTTTCTGCTTCTGCAACTGAAAGTTCTTGCTCTTGCATCTCTGATACTGCTAACAGAATGTGTATTGTCTGCTGAAAGGAAATAGTCCAAGGGTCTTAGGAGCCATTCTAAACCAGAATCCAGAGCCAAAACCCAACCGCATGACTATCTGGACTTTCTAGACTCATTTATCAAACTAAAGATGCATGAGTGAGTCTGTCAGTTGCAAAAAATGATTCTTATTTTAAGGAATTAGGATATTTTCTTGTTTGTTTTTTTTTCATATTACTGTATGTAAATTTTACTTGTCACATTTGATATTGCTAAATACTTCTTCAAAGCAATTGATCCAATTTAGACTCCCACTAACAGTGGCTTCATGTTTAATACTTGATGACATAAGACTTACACATCTTTGCCAACAATATGGCTGTGAAAGCACATTTTACTATGGCTTTAATTTTATCTCTAATTAACAGTGAACATATTTTCACATGTTTTGGCCATCCCTACCTATGCATTTTATATTTTTATTTGCTTCAGCACTTATTAATAAGAGTTGAAGCCTTCCCAAGTTACACTAAAAATTACTTTAGAATAGAAGTATGCAAATATGGTAAGTGAGATCCATTCTGCCAAGTAAGACCATTTGGATCATCTGTGACTATTCTGACTCATAGCAAAAAGGTCGTTGATCTTAAAAGAAGGCAGATGTCTTAAACTGGGACTCAACTCAAGTATGAAGAAACACTATTGGGTTTGCCATAAAACAATATTAACAGCAGTACTGTGCTTACCTAAGGCAAACAGGCACAGACTGATTACATTTATTTCAACACTCTCATTTCAACAATTGAAGTAACTTGCCCAGCTACTTAACAAAAGGTAAGTCTTAGAAGTTGAACACCAATTGCCTATCCTCTTCAGGTATGCATTAATGGCCTGATTTTAATATTTCCACATAGAATACTTTTCCAGATTTCTGATATTTACCTATTTCAAACAAATACTTTTGTTTTCTACTCAGTATATTTACATTTTTACAATTTTGGATACTTTATTACATATATAGTTAATTTTTAGCAATTGATAGTTTTCAGGTAGTCTTTTCTACATGAAAATTACAGAAGTTTTGTTTTGTTTTCAGAGACTGAAGATATTAGGGCATTTTGTTCTTCACTGGAACATGCTGAAGTATTTATTCCTTTTTTTCTCTAGCACACATGTTTTATAGTGCTGCTTACTTACTGGATGGTCTAAAGTGGAAAAAATCCCAAACAAATAAACAAACAAACAAAAAACCAAACCACACAAACAAAAATCCATAGTATTACAGTAGTGGTAACAGAAAGGAAAAACAAGGGACAAAATATAGTAATATTTGCAAACTCATTTTAAAAACCCCTTTCCCCCTGTGCCAATGGCTCTCATCTTTGTCATTTCTCATCTCTATCTGAGAGGATTCTGATGCAGTTCCCTCTTTCCAATAGAACAACATGTATGTACTTTGTAACTCCAGCTTGTTATTGTAAGTCTTTACATGTCTGATTCTATTGTCTGTTGAGGACTCAGGAAGCCTGCTGTTCATGTGAGGGGAGAGAGTTTGCAAGGCAATGAGACAAACATTGTTTCAAAGACACCTGGGAAATCCAAGGCTGTGAAGCCTACGGAAGTTATAGTAAGCACTTCAAGACAAATGGCAAAAGAGCAGTGTGATGCACATTTGAATCTTGAGTCAAATTCGTCATTTTATCCTCATGAAAATGGGCACTGGAAGTACTTCCATTTTACAGATGAAATTAGGAAGACAGACATTTTAAGAAACTTGCCAGTGTCACAGACTAAAAGCGATAAGATCATCATGCAAGGAGGACTCTGCTTTCTGTGGCCGTGCTTTGTGGTGAATTCTCTTTGTGTGCGTTATGTCTTGGCATTAGAACTGTTGGTGGCCTGGATAGTGCCCAGCTACTGTGACTGCAAGCTATTAACTGCAGGCAGGTGCATGTTTTTAGAGATGGTCCCTGGCCAGTGGGGAATCACCTTAGGTGGAAACCTGGAGAAGTGAATATGCTCCTTTTTCATTATAGAAAGGAAGGAGCCCAAAGCTAATGAAATGCTCTTGGATGCATAGACTGTTGCCTCAATTTGACCAAGGCCTTGGAACTATCTAGGCTCCAGAGCTCCCTTTGGAAACTGGCTGAAGCTGGACTTCAAATGAAACTATGTTTTTGGCCTATCTTCTTTCAATCCCCTTCAGCTCCTCTCCCTGATATTCTCCAGGGATACTTCCTCGGTCATTTATTTGTACAATAATCTCATCGCAGCTCTACCTCTCCAGATTCAGACATCACCCTCAGCACATAGACAATCTCTGGCCTGCAGTGTACATGCAGCCACATATTATTAACTATGCCTATAAATATGGTCCAGTAGCAAACCATAAAGTCAAAACATAGTGGTTTTCTTTGTTATTTTTTTTTAATTTAATGTGTTGTTTTTGAGCATAAACTTTGTCAATGATAATGTCTCATAATAGCAAAAGATAGGACACATCCATGAGAGTCTACATCCCTTAAGACACTCCACCTTCTCCAGCTAAGGCATCTAAACAAGTTGGGAGCATTCTCTATCTACTCCAAGAATTCAATGAATACTTAAGCAGACCAAACAGAGGACATCAAATTTGCCAATTCAAACTTATAATATGTATCTTAAAATAGCAATAACAACAGTAGCAGAAAATGTATCCCTGATACCTGCTGAACTAACCAGACAATGAGAAAACGCAGAAGTTATCAATGACAACTGCCAACTGGAATCTGTTAGTGTGTGCTTTTGAAGCTTGTGTTGGGTCTGGTGGAAGATAGAACTGATGATCTATTAGCTTATGGATGCCCTGACGCTCATCCATAATGACCTAGATTCTGTGAACCCTAACCTAAGTTCTGCATCCCACAATCCCTGATGTACTTATTCCTCCTTACAGGCAAAGCAACTTGATACCTGACTCTGCTATGATACATGCTGTGACAGTGATCAGCAGCTCTGTGGCTATCTTTCCTGCCTTCCTCTCCCTTAGCCCTTGAGGTCAGCAAACAAGTTTAATTACTGACATATATCCATCTCTGTCAAGCAATCAGCCCACAAACAATTAACATATATCTAGCCTTGAAATGAAGGCATGATGACAGAAATGGAAACAAGCAATATTGGAATGAGACCTAAACTGGCATAAGAAGTTTGTACTAACTTTCTTAATTATGAAACTACAACCCGTTTCAAATGCAAGGGAGAATATGACTACCTTCTATGTCTAGCATTGTCAGTAACTACACTGTATCTCCATTCTTAAGTGAAACGAATCTTTTGTTGAACTCAGAAGATGTTATACTAGTTGTCATTGCAGGCTTTCTATGAAAAATGCTTATTTTGCCAAACTGTATTTTTCCTCCTAAAGTTCTTTTTTTCTCTTGTGTACAAAAATCCTCCTGTTCTTTTGTGCTCAGCCTAGTTCTTCTACCCCAGGGACATCAACAACTACATTTTCCCCTGAAAGGTGTGCTATATTAGAAAACACTTCTTTTCTCCCATCCCATCCTTCATTGGTCTGATGTCATTCCATGGTATCTTAATAGCTAAAATCTGTATACTCATAGACTATACCTAGAAGGCTTTCAGGAAAATCAATGGTTATTACTTTCAACTAGAAGAAAGCCTCAGACTCCTGTTTCTTCATCTGTATCCTTTCTGGTCATTTTTATTAATGAATCAAATATACTCATGTAAGACTATGCTATCCAACTGTTATTGTCAATGGGAAAACCTTGTCAAGATTATTGATACTTACTGAAGAGTAGTAATTTCCCACTTAACCCTCTAAACTGATAGCTGGCCAATTATATTATTTTTCTGTTGACACAATAACACTGCCAAGCAAACAAGCAGCACACTATCTCATGTTCATAGCTGTCATATCTGAGTTCAGATGAGTGTCAGCTTGCTGATTTTTCTAGTCTGGGCTTTGATACCTCAAATCCCTCCCAGTTGTTTAATTGTTATGAAGGGCTACTGAGGTGACATGGACCAACTACACATTTTTATCCTCCAACAAGATAGTCATAGTGTTATGGGGACAACAGAGATAACAAGTAACAAGCAGAAACTTCATTACTAGAATCACAACTGGCACATACCCACAGTGAAGCCCTAAATGGCCCACAAGCACAGTGCAGCCCTTGAGTTCAGTCAAAGTGGGTCTAAGATATCAGAATGTTCATGCTTCAAAGTTATGTTGTCAAAATTTCCAAATCCCCTTCGATACCTACAACCAGCTTAAGTGAGTAATGCCATGAGGCAGAACACACACTGCCTGTTCATTTGGAACATTTTTTGATCCTCTAGAAGGAATTGATCATAAACCCCAAATACCCCCAAGACTCCAGCCTGTGAAACTGTCCTGAGGACCTAAGAATGTGGGCTGGACAACATGTACCATTCATCTGGCAGAAAAAAAAATTTTTTTTAATGAATTTCCATGAAACTGAGTACCCAAAACAGCATGGCTTACCTAATTTTTGGAGATTCTCATATCACATATAGGATAAGATTTGGATATTGAATTAATCCTGATCCCCAGTGTTCCAATTTCATTCTGACTTTGGTGCCCTCCATGGATCAATCTAGATGTTGCAGAAGAAATTCATTTATCCTATACACACTTTCTACAGTGGAATCCCAGAATATCCAGTCACACCAACTTTAATCAAGTCCCATGGCAATAAGTACTCTAGAGCTGGCTGTACCAATCTACTCCAATGCTCTTCCAGGGGGTGAAAGAAGTAATTTACCCCGAGTGTATGTCTTAGGTGTGCTTCCAATGAGACAGTCAATCAGCACTCCTGACTAACAGTTACACGTTCATCATCAGCCCTCCTACTGGTATTGAGAAGGAAGATTAAAACTGAGATCTCATTCTAGAATTATAATGTATATAAGACATATACTTAAAATTAAGAAATGATAGGAAGATGCAGTATTCTAATTTTATACTACAAAATCCAAGCGGTATTAATATGACCAGATAAATAGTATCATGGCTATTTTCTCTTGTCCCTGGTTAAGACTTAGAATTGTGATCCTGATGAACAAGGCACAGAAATAGTCTTTGAGAGACAATGAATGGGAATGACTACATTGCAGTTTTCTATGCCTTACATAAACTCCTAACCCATTACTTTCTTCCCGATTACTCAATAGCTCAAAACACTTACTCGTCTGCATTGTTTCACTTGTTTGTTGGCAGGTTTGTTATGAATAGTGTAGGAATTATTTACCATGCTGGTCCCCTAGTGTCCTATTCTCAGACATTCTCCCTTCTTCCTTCCTCAGCCCTCCCCTCCCCTTCCCTCTTCCTCAGCTTCCTCTTTCTCTTTTCTCTGATTTCTTCTCTATTCTTGGTCTTCTTTCTTTCACATATATTTCTATTTCTATTTCCAGTTTCAACAAATGTTTCTTAGGGGCCTACTTCTGCCATCACTGCTCTGAAACTAAAGGCACATCAGTAAGGGACCAAGAAGAGCAGCTTCTCTTGCTCATGCTCAGCACAGATGAAAGGCATTTAAAGGTAATTACAATTCTCCTGGGGGAGTCCATTAGCTATCTATTATTAGCCCAAGCCAAAAGTCACATCTATACTTTACGGTGCCACATTGAGTGCCTGAAACTGAAATTACAACATGGCCCACACATTTAAGGTGCTATGTTTAAGGTTACGATTGGTCTGTCCTCAATCTATACTCAGACCACATTTTCTCAATTTCTTCGTCCTGAAGAGCACACATTCACACACACATTAAAAAGGAATAAATTTAATTATGAATGTGAACATAATGTCACATTCATTTCAATCTTGTAGAAAACCTGGTTAAACCTCCCAGAGGATCTCTCTTTGTGTCACAACATCATCTTCTTTGTGACGGATTTCACACTTCTTTTATATTATGGGGTAATGACTAAATTGCTACTAAGGGAAATGGCATTTGTCTAATGGAAGGAAAATATTGGTGCAGTAGAAAAGATCTGAAACATTCTGAATTCCTAAACCAGTTTCTCACCTAAGGAACAGAGTGGAGATTATATTATTAGTTAATATGCTCTCTTCATCCTGGCAGGAAAGAAAGGGGACTGTGGCTAACTCCAACAAGAAACATGTGAAGCTGAATGTGGCAAGAATTCACTGACTTTTTCCATAAAATATGTCCCATGCAAAAATGTAACAGTACTTTTATGCCAATCATACATTCAATAATGACATAATGGAATGCACACATCTTCTGGGGAAAAGGGAAGCTATTTTGGTCCATTGAGAGATGTAATGTATCAAATAACTAAAGAGCTCCTTTCAATACCATAATTTTCTTTAAAAATATCCTGGAAACATTATACTACTGGAAAATATGCCCATTAAAATGATATTATCTACAATATTTTGAAAGACTATAGATTGAACTTTAATGTAATCCTTCATATATGTTTTCTGGCATAATGAAAAGGATAGACTAACAAGAAATCCTGTATTTAATGTCAATTACTCTTGGTGCTTTGCTGTAGTTCCACATTTCTCTTCATGATTATTTTTTCATCCACACATGTAATTGTTAGCAAATTACATTAAATACCTACGATGTGCCAAGAATTCTAGTATTGTGAATGAAAAGATAAAAAAAGATATTTCAGACTTCACAGAACTTATATTAGGCAGAGATATTTTAAACTTTAAAAAAATAAATTCAGAGAATTATAAGTTCATTGAAGAAATAATGCAAAGCAATAAAAGAGAGCCACGGGTTGAAATGGGGGAGTACCGAGAGACTTTGTAGATACTAAAATACAGAAGACAAAGACAAACAGCTGTGTAGGATCAGCAAGTGTCATAGAAGAATCTAGTCTCTGAAAACTGTTAGAGAATATATGTCACATCCATGAGCCTATGGTAGGTCATGTACGTAGGATGTACATTGTTAAGGGTCTATTTGGATTTGCTTAATAGTTTTTCTCTAGGTCTGGATGCCCAAACTTTAGCTACCTGCATTATTAATACCTTATGTCTGTAGCAACTTCCTTCAAAGTTTTTCTTTTGTGTTTGGGTTATCAGCACTACTTAGGGTACAGTCACATGTTCATATCTCCAAAAAGAATCTAAGGCCAATGACTGACTGGTAGCAAGTATGAAAGCTCAGATTCTTGATTCCCAGGAAGAAAGCTACATAGTATCATTTGTGTGCTTCACACAGCCTAAAGTGATAAAAGCTGGACCTGGAATCTGTCCTGAAATCATTCTTCCTTTCTTCTTTGCCACTTCACTTCCTATATAGCTTCACTGGTATCTCCTTGGAGTCCAGTTTGAATCAATTGCCTTTGGTTAAATCCTTGTCGTAGATTCTGTCCTTGTTGAAACAGCCTTCAAATATCTTCTACACCAACACAAGTGGGAGAGATTACATCAAGGTGAATGCTATGCTTGCATTGATTGTCCTGCAGTTGTGGTAGAGCTCTAGAAGACACATTGATAACAGTGAAGAGGGTTTATTTTAATCCTTCCATTGTGTAATTTTATAACCCTAGGCAAAACCACATGCCTGAGCTTAAGTTTCTCATATACTTTGTGAAAATCAGACCCATAGTGATCTCCCAGGAACTTTTCCTAGTCTAAATAATATGGTACATTCATGTATGGTATGGGTGAATTATGAATAAGTGTTATGCTATGAATCTACAAAGGAAATAGCCTACATATTGGAGTATGAAAGGGTTGTAAATTATTGTAGAAGGTAGTCTTTATTTGACTCATTACTATATGCTAGCTTAAAAAAATTAACAATCAAAAGCTCAAAAGTCTGTAGGGTAGAGTTATTTCAATCATTTTACCTCATACCTGAGTAAGCTTTAAGGAAGACAACTGAACAAATGAAAGAAAAGGAGAAAGACTCCAATGATAACTAACCTAAGAAATGTCTGTGCTCTGGGTGGAAAAAGCAGATGCTGAGAAGGTCCATGCTAAAACCTGCATGTTTGTTACTGAGTCAGCAGATCGGGACCTGTTCAGTAATTCCTGCTACTGAGAAGTCAGAATGTATTAACATTCCAGAAAGGGGTAACTACTGCTGGAAATATGACAGACGTTCATAACTTCACAGCATTGCTTTAAAAGTCATTACAGTTGGACAACTGGATTTAAAATTAGCTATAAAGCATTAGTGACATATTAGAGCTTCAGATTTCCGACTCTTTGGATAGAGAAGATACCAGAAGATCAGAGAGATGCAGAGAACAGTTGGCCAAGTACACAACACAGTATGCCATGGCACAGAACCAAACCAATGAGTGTAAAATTCAAGTCAAGACCTCTCATTGCCTGTGCTAGGCAAGCTAGTTCCCTTTAAGTCTGGTTCCCACAAATGTAAGGGAAGACAATGATTATACACATCTCACGGATGATTAAATAATGGGCACTTTTGGGATTTTTTTTTCATAATATATGCACCCAAAAAAACATCTTCCCTTTGTCCAAAGTTGCCCACCAAACTTTAAAAACAAAATATTGTCAACAAGTTCCCTGACTAGCCCTTTCTGTCTCCTTCCCCTCGACCTTCTTACCCCAATGCTGGTTCTGTTCCAGTTTCTCATGTGGCAACCCCACTTCCCTGAGATAACTATCAATTTTTACATTTTTTCTACCTTAGACTTTACATTCTGGCAGTTATTCACAACTCAACACTCATTGGCTGTGAATATAAGACCTCCCTATTGTCTCCCTATTGCTCTATCACTCTCCAATCCAAACGGCTCAATTAGATATTCATATTATTACTAGAGAATGTCTATCCTGTAGATCTTTCATTTACTTTAGCTTATGTGAAAATTATAACATAGTTACATTTTTCCTACTTATATCCAGTTTTTCCATACAAGCTGACTTTGTAAAGAAAAAAAGAAACATCCACAGGCATTTTTGTTCCTATCTAAAATTAGTGCAGCTGCTGCTATACTATTTTAGGGAATGCAGGACATGCGCCTCTCCTCAGTTGTACCAGCTTGTCCAATTCTGAAGCAGCATACGTTATGGAGTATGTATGTTTAGCATCAAACTCCAACACCACAAGGCTGCAGCTTCTGCTCATTTACCACAGAGTTGGCAAGTGTGTGATTGGTGAGCACAGAAGCTGGTAGGAAGAATAAGCATGATTTTTATATGAAAAATATGTAAGAGAGCAAAACGTCCAAAACAGGGAATGTCTGTTCCAGTTTGCCTTCCATTGCTGAGACAGAAGCAGCAGGGAGAAAGGGGAAGAGTTTAGTTTATATCAGAGCCACAATCCCATCATGAAGCAGAGTCAGGAACCAGAGGCAGGGATCAGGATTCAGGAACTTGCAAAGATTATGGGAGAACACTGCTTACTGTCTTGTTTCCTGCAGTTTGCTCAGACTGCTTTCTTATATAACCCAGAAGCACCTGCCCAAGGGTTAGTGGGACCCTCTCACATCAATCATTAAGAAAGTGGCTAATAGACTTGGCTACAGGCCAGCCTGATGGAGTCATTTTCTCAATTCAGATTCCCTCTTTCCAGATGAGTCTCATTTGTGTTAAGTTGACAAGAAACTATCCAACAAGTCCTATAAAGGAGACACTCAGTAAGTGAAGATGCTCTCGAGAGGTAGGAAGACAGCAGGAGAAGACAAAGGTCTTTTCAGAACTCTACTTCCAACTTGACCTCACAAGAGCTTTATAATGAGAAAGGCACCAACACCCATCATCATTGAAAGCAGACTCTGGAAGAAGGCACTGTCTGTAGATGTCAGTACTGGTGTAGTTCCTGGAGGCAGACACCAACCCTCTCAAGAGAAGGAGCAACATCAGGCAATGCACAAGGGCTGAGGCAAAGAATCTCACCTAGATTCTAGAAGATTTGTATAAGAGAATTTTTCTCAACTAAGCTGAGAAAAAAATAATAGAAGCAATGGAGTATGGGAGGTAAAAATGGAGAGTTTAGTATTGAGCCAGTACATCTTCTACATTAGTTCAGCTCTCAGCACTAAAGATAGTATTTCAGCAAAAGAACTGCTCTATAAGTACACAGTAAGTAGAAATTTCTTAGCGATAAAGTAAACTACCAGAAACAGTTATTAAATTTAAAATCAGGACATTTTTATAGCACATGGAGATTTTGATTTTGAGGATATTAAAAATTGCATCAAATCAAACACTTGGCTGTATCTCATCTGTTGCATTGTTATAAAAAATTGAAAACAAACAAAAACAAGAAACTATGGAAAAAAAGAAGAAAACAACTAGAGTTGCAGAAAAAGAAAGGGCAGATATGGAACAGCCTAAAGCCCTAGCACTCGAGACTTGAGAAGCTGATGTACAATGAATGAGAGAGTTCAAGGCCAGACTAGGCTGTACAGGGAGAATGAGTTACACCACACATATGCACGCGCACGCGAGCACGCACGCACACACACACACACACACACACATACACACAGAGAGAGAGAGAGAGAAGACAGAAAAACAGACAGAGAGACTGAGAGATTGAGAGATACAGAGAGACACAGAGATAGAAACAGAGACAGAGAGAAAGACAGAAACAGAATAGTCGGAGGGTGGATGGGTGGGATAAAATCTGGAGTGTAAATACATAAATAAATAAACATTGAAAATGACCACTTCCAATCAGAGAATTTAGCTTAAATGAATGAGTAACTTTGCTGGTAATCTAAGAAATTTGCAGAAAGTGAGGTGTGGTTGCACAGGCCTATAATTCTAACACTAAGGAGACAGATACTAGAAGCCCGCTGGAAGATTGAGGGCATAGCCCTCCACATAATGAGTGCCAAGACAGCTATGGGGACATAGGGAGATGCTGCCTTAGCAAGGAATGAAAAAAGGAAGGCATGGAAGGAGGGAGACAGGGTCATAGTGAGAGAGAGAAAGGTGGAAGGGAAGGAGAGAAGGAAGGAGGGAACAAAGTAACATAAAAATAAGAAGAAAAGAAAGGAAAGGATAAAGAGATCAAAAGCTGAATGAGCCTCTCTCTCTCTCTCTCTCTCTCTCTCTCTCTCTCTCTCTCTCTCTCTCACACACACACACACACACACACACACACACACACACACACACGGGAGCCAGCTACTTTGAAACCATAAGCATTTTCCCTTGCCTTACAACTTGTCCTGGTGCTGGTGGCATTGTCATATCACTGGGACTCTTTTGAAGGCATGGATCTCATATGCTATAACATCAATGTCAACCTTGATGGACATGATGACTTGATGTCAATGACTGAATGTTCAGCATTCAGCAGCTACTCCATAGCTTTCACCTGGAGCCAGGAAGAAATGTTTTCCTGGGGGATGGATGATCCCAGAAGAAAAGCATAGCTGGAGAAACCAGAGCTAAGTATTTACCAAAAAAACAAGACCAACTATCTTTTCCGTGTGTTGTTTCTTTATAATAATTAATACATCTATCTGAACACTTCCCTCAATAAAATGGAAATACCAATAGATGTTTTACTAAGATCTTTGAAGATTAAAATGGATAACTTATGGGTAAAGATATTGAATAAAACATGTGCTTCAAATTATGGTAAGATGATGTCACGGATTGCAGTGTATTAATTATGGATCATTTACCAAGTACATATATTAGTTTTATAAATGGTAAAAACGATATTCAATGGCTACCTTTTCAAAGCTAGTAGCCAAACCCACTGTACCATAGAAACAGAAGGTGGAGAGAGGAAAGGAGCTGAAGGTGGCACTATTTTTTGTCAGTTCTTTCTTCAGAGTAGCTATTCTCTGTTGAGAGTGACATGAGGTTATGTTTAGAGAAGTGCCAGCTCTGAACCATTTCCTCTCTTTATTCTCAGAAATCAAAAATGATCCAGCATAAAGCATTCGCAGCTGTGTTGGGGAATGTGCTAGTCACGCCTCAGCAATTTATGGCCAATTTTCCATTAATAATAGAGAACGAAGAGTGGCTCAATCACTTCACTATCTAAATACTTGTTCTTAAGAAAGTGGGAGAGTACAATAGTTTTTGTTCTGTTTCCGAAAGAGCATTAATTCAATATTGTGTATCTTGAAGAAAAACATGTAGATGGCTCTAAGTGGTAGGAAGTTGGACTGATCAGGGAAATATTCATAACAGCTTGTATGTGCAATATTACCTGGAGTCCCCAGAGAGAGACTGAGAGAGGTACTGAAAGGTGGAAAAGAGAGACCTAAAGAGAAAGATTAAGACTGGACTTCTAAATCTTGAGTCAAAGGTAGGAGTCTCAAAAAAGTGGTGGATTCTTGCAGTAAAACCTTCAAACTCTAGGTCACTAAAGAGCTAAGATAAATGAGAGATGCAAATAAGAATTGGAAACCAAAATAGAGATGAAGAAGAAGGCACCAACCCAGGGTGGCTAGCTTAAAATTTAGAGGAAGGTAAAGACATACTGGCAAACTTTGCCCTAGCTGGAAGCTTTCAATACTTTCCTAGAACATGCCATACATACTAGGTCCCTCAAAGTAAAAACCAAACTGTCAGCTGCAAAGACAGACCCTGTGTCTAAATATAAGGTTAAAAATTGCTTAACTTTCTGATGAGGAAGAGACAGAGCTAGAGTTCCCACAATGGTGGAAGATGTCTTACAAATGTGTTAAGTTCTACTTAACATGCAGAATTAGTTACTTTTCTACTGGCATGTCAAAGCACCATGATGACCAAGGCAACAGAAAGTTTACTGGGGGTTTAGAGGTTCAGAAGATGAGCCCAGATCCATCATGGAGGGGGAGCATAGCATCAGGCAGAAGGCATGGTCCTGGAGCAGTAGCTGAGAGCTCACATCTTGAGCCACAAGCAGAAGGCAGAGAGAAATTTAACTGGAAGTGGAATGGTATTTTAAAATTACAAAGCACATCCCTAGTGACACAACTCATCCAGCAAGGCTACACCTCCTAATCCTTCCCAAATAGTACCACCTACCTGGGATCAAGTATTCAACTAAATGAGCCTTTTGGGGTCATTTTCATTAGACTATTCCATCCACTGACCCATCAATTCTCTCTGCTTTCTGTATTTAATGGGTATGAATCTTAGCCTGGGTTCTTCAAAAGGAAAGCTGTAATCAAGCTAAGAAAATACAGGACAGGTTGGGGAAAGGAGCCACTAAAGGGCTGTCACTGGATAGGTGACTATGGAAAATCAGGGGACTGAGTAGACAGTTTCAAAGACAGAAAGCTAGGAAGATTCTTGCAGTTGTACTTAACTGTTATGAATTTCATTCCTTGGGGGTTACTTTGGGGTATACCAAATACTACAGTATTTCCAGATTTACCCCGGGTAGAGTAACATGGGTACTTGAGGAAGTAAGATGCCAACGGTGTACAAGTGGCATCCACAGTAAGCTTGGCAGCTAGTGTTGGGTGGGGGTATAGTAAAAAACTACTGAAAAATTCTAAATATCCCACTCCTTAGCCCAAGATTCTTGTGTAGTAGCCCAGCAGACTTATTTATGCCAAAGATCATCCATTTTACTAGAAATCAATTGCAAGTATTACCATATTTATTAGCATTCTAATTGACACTATATAAGCAGCATGTAAATAATTAGAGTTATGCAAATCAATGAAATATGAGTTTCTGAGGGAAAAAAATGTTTCAATGAAAAATAACTTGAATTTTTCCAAAAGCTCCCATGAAAGCAAGTCAGTAGAACCAAGCTGAATGAGGTGCGGTTCCAAAAGTGTCGGAGGAACTCAAGCACCTATAAAAACAGATTCAAATAGATTGCTTCAAAAGTCTCATTAACTGTGCTTCAATGTAAAGAAACTGAAGTTGGGAATCTTAAGGGATGTATTAGAGGTATAATTTATTAGGCGAGACAACATATCTAGCCAATTAACAGACCCAGAGTCAGAAAACAGACCTTACTTTACATCAAAGATTGGCAAATGAATGTCAATTTATATGCTTTAAGCTACATAAAGGTGTTTAAGTCCTGAATAAATCATCGTTATGATTTAAACATATCTTTTCAATGAATCAGCCAACTATCAGCCTTGTATTTGTTGCATGACACGTACCTCAGTTCCACTCTCTGGAAAATGTTGAGAAGATGCTATGGGAGGGTTGTAGGTAAGTTTTCTAGGAAAAATGAAGTACCAGGAGCAAACATTTCCACAACAGGATGGAAACTGGGATTTAAGATCCCGATGGTGAGGCTTAAAGGGCACCAATGAGATGGACTAGCAAGCTGGATGAGATCACAGGTATCTATAATTCCAGCACCTGGCTGGTGAGAGGGAAGACAGACACAGGGAAATCACAGAGAAGCAAGCCTAGTGTATACATCTCAGTGGCAGACCCAAGAAAGAGCCGGTCTCAACATGGTGGAAGGCAAGAAGCAAGTCCTGAAAGTTGTCCTCTGATGTCCCTTTGCACAAGGCAGCATGCATAGTGGCAGGCACTCACCTGCGGATGCCCGGCCCAAATATGCTAGAAATAAATAAATAATAACAATAAATAATAAATTTTAAAAGTTAAGGTTTCATGATGGTACCTGTTTGGCTCAGTCATAAGGAACAACAAACAAACAAACAAAAGATAAATAACAAAATGAAACACAGATTTAGGAAGAAAATATTCAAGTTTCCTTATTGTGCCTTGGGTACGCACTGCACAGATATGAGACTGGCTGTACAACTTCAGAATTCAAAAAATAAAATCTCCCAAACTTTTAACTGATGCTCAGAGTAAAGCTAGCAAATTCTTAGAGACATGAGATTGATGCGGCCTAAGCTCCAGAGACTGCATGGGGTTCCACATTCTTGTCATTTAACACCAAGCACAGTTCCCTTAGAGCTCTGGCTACTTGACACTTGTCATTTTGGAGGACCTCCTCTGGCTCCTCAGGGTGACACAATTCAGAAGCACTAGGGTTGGACGCACCAGATTTGGCAGCTTAAAACCATGCCATGTCTTCACTGCAAACCAGATTAGTTTAAAGCAAGCCTATAGAGTTTTGATTTTCTTTTTATAGGGTCTCAAAAATTTTCAAAACAAGGTAACCACATAGAGGGTTCTTTCTCCATGACCTTAAGTCATCTATTGGGTGAGTAAATGAAATTACAAACGACTACGGTCATGTTTCTGAGCTTGCATGCATAAAAAAGGAGAATTTCCAGTAAAGCTGAAAACTTCCTTTCACTTATTTCCCATGTAATTCCAGAGCCAATTAAAGCTATGCCTATAAAGTGAAATGAAATTCAGTAAAAGAACAGAAACATCTTTGATGGTAACTTCTCAGAAATATTAAAGACCTTGCAAAATTTAGCTTTAAATATCAATTAATCTATTTTAAAAATGAAGCACAGTGCCTCTCTTTTTCTTTTTAGTGGTGTCGGCCTGCCCCAAGGCAGACCCATGGGGCAAAAGTACCAACAAACCTTCCGCAGCCAGGCTGGTGGGCTGCCCTCTTTAGGTCCTGCCTAAGGCCCCCTTGGTTTGTGGGAGGTCTCAAATGCACTAGAGTGGACCTCTCAGCCTGCTGTCCAAATTGCCTTCCTTGCCTTCTATCAAGATACCCTTTCACTGTCTTTTGGCTCTAGGATGTTCTCACTAACTGGGTTTGCACTCCAGGAGAGCTGGGGTCTATTTAGGCTGAACTCTCTAGACCTTGGAAGTATGACAGACATGTTGACTCCTTCATCTTTAGAACTTGTGTGCTGGTAAGGTATGCCAGAAACACACAGAGAGATGGACATGTCTTTCCATAGTGCTGGGATTTATTAAATAAATAACACTTAAATTTTCTTGGCTTCAGCTTACCAGGTCCCATTGATTTCATTTTATAGATTTGGCCATGGGCAATTATAGGTCCTTTGAGTCTAATCAGAATTATTAATGTTCATTATCAGAATACATATTACATACATTACAACTTATACAAATCTATATGTTTCAAAATGACTACTAAATAGCTTACTATTCAGAAGCCTTATTGAAGCCATGCACATGGAACTGATATAAGATGTGAGGAGAGTCTCTGCAGGTATTTTTGTATAAACAAATCCAGTTAGAAATCTGGTTCAAGAACCAGTTCAAAGTATAGAGAGCCCAGGTCTAGACTGTGGTTTGGGTGTGCCACATCAAGGAGTAGATGCCTGAAGGCCAAGGGGGCAGAGTTGGGTTTGTCATCTATTGATCTTGTGACATACACCAGATGGTCTGATGCTTATCAGATCTACCAAGCACTGCAGGAAATAAGGGACAGGCTTGTGACATTTGTCTTGTTTGGACGTTCAGAGGCCTGTGTGTATTTCTGACTTCATTGGAAAAGTTAGAGGTGGTGCTACTTATTTGGGTAAATAAGCTTTATTCCCTGAGTGTGCCTCATTGGTTGCCGTCCATAGATGGTGCTTGTTTACATGAACAGACAAAACATAGCATTGTTCCTGCCTCTGCACTGGCTATCAAAGCATCGCCAATTGCTATTTTATAAAATAACGTCACTCAGAGGGAAGCAAAGCATCGCCTGAAAGAACGATGTAACAGCATCAGTGAGTTAGAGCTGGCCACAGCCTGCTCTTCACATGTGTCTATGGATCCATGGTATACAACACATGCCAGGGCACAGAAAGTGTCACTGAAGTTGGACACTTTAAAATACTGAAGTGATTGGAATTAGAGGAAAGTGAATGTCTTTCAGAAGAGCTCTGAACAATTCTTTATTCCACCAAGCACTTACCCTGCTGAGAAAATTTCTTCCCCACCCCCCAAAATTGAATTTGTCTAAGGCCCTGGGAGCCTGCCTAAATTAGCATAGCAGGTAAACTACCAAAGGAAACACCAAACCCAAATAGACTTTACATGTATGATCACCAGCTCAGACAGACCTTGTGAAAGACTTTCTTTGAATAAGATAGCTTTTACCTACAAAGAACTTTAATCCTCTGTGTTCTCTTAGCTGTAGGTTACTACCAGGGAGCCAAGAGAAATTGTTCCTGGTGATTCTCTTTGGGCTCATTCATAACTTCCCAAACTCATTTCCTATCCCTTTAAAATAGTCTGTTTTCCATTATTACTCTCCCCTCCTTATGAATAAATTATTTAGCCTTCTATTTTGTGAGACTTCTTTGATTTGTTTGTTTGTTTGTTTTTCAGACAGGGCCTAACTTTGTGGCCTCGGCTGGCCTATAATTCACTATATAGACCCAGCTGTGCTCAAACTCAGAACTGCCTCTGTAGCCTGAGTGCTGCGATTGAAGGTATAGGCCATCATGTCCAGCATGCTTTGATTCTGATATTTTGTTTAGTTCTTATACTTGCACATGTAAATAAATGTGTGTGCTTTTCTACCACTGATCTGTATACTGTCAACTAGTTCCAACAGACTTTTAAAGAGTGGGAATTAAACTTGTATTACCTTTAACTTATATTACCTTTGTCTCTATACATAAGAAAGGACAAAGGACAATTAAGATTGCAGGTTGAATTAAAGTGGCTGTCATCTCATCATAAAATAGATTATTATATATTATTCAGGTAGGCAATATCATCACAATTTAATTATAGAAGCAGATAAAAAACTAAGAGTTCACATGCTGCAGTGGGAGAAAGCTTTGACAGGCCTTTAATGACTGAACATAGGAGAGACTTTAAGGTGTGCCTTGTTCTTGAGCCCCAAAAGACCACCCAGAAGCTGACTCTGATGCAATCTCTCTAGGGTCTTTATTTACAAGCTCAAGCTTGGGCCAATTTACCACTGACCCTGATGCTACAGGATGATTTGGTAAAGAAGCCTCAAAACCTCTTTGGGACACAGTTTTATAGGAAATGGGAACAAGCAAGGGGTGTCCAGCCTAGCAAGCATTTAAGTGAATGACTATCGGAAGCCAACAGGTGGGTGCTCTGAAGCAAAACCATGAACAATCACAATCATTCTGAAAGTACATCTGAAACAATCAGACTAATCTTTGATTGACTGTTGCTAGGAAGTAGCTAGAGAGTAATTCTAGAGTATAGTCCAAGGACAAGCCATGGGGTCCTTCCTGGTATTTGAGTGAAACTTGGATTCAGCTGCAGGTCAAGTTCCCGCCCTCCCCTCTTTTTTTAAAGATGGAGGCCTGTGCCAAGATGGAGTAGGTTTGACCTCTCAAAGGGATATAAGAAGCCTAGAGAGACTGGAAAAGCAAAAAAATGAAAGTCTCTATTACAAAATACAGAAAGAAACTCAGACTTTCCATTATTTAGTTTCAGACCAATGAGACACATTTAGTCTTCTGAGTTCTAACACTAATAGATAAAGCTTGGTGCCCATTATAAGTCCCCAAGTTAATACTATTTTGTTATATCAGCAAGAAACTAATACACTTCGGTGCCTGATGCTGCTGATGCTGCTGTTGCTGGGTCTTCAAGTGGGCATGCAATCTCTGGGTAGACAGAATGTACTTGTAGGATAGTATGACCAAAGGTAAGTTGATATGATTGTTGGTAGATGTTTCTTCACAAAGTACAAGGGCCTGTAGGTCTGTGTCTAATAGAAGCAGTACTGCTAAATGTAACATACAAATTCTTGGCCACACTGAAGGGAAAGCTCACTGCTGTTCAGCTGGATCGAGAAACTAATGTGTGGAAAGAGGACAAGCCTTCATACTCTTCATATTTTCGGGTCCTATGTTTAACTTCTGGGTGAACAGGCCACATTTTGATTTTCATAAAGGAAGACTCATATAGAATGGGTATGAAGGAAGTAGAAGAAAGAAGGAAAGGTGGGGGTTGTTCCAGGAATATTCTGGAAGCACCATTCCCCACCAACCCGAAGCCTGGTTAAACTAAGCTCATGAAAAAAAAAAAATAGATTTTTTCTTTTTCAGGTAGTGGTAAAGGAATAAGACTTTGTCCTTGAAGCAACATGGGGCTGTGGGGAGTGCTGAAACACATCACCTGAATCTTCCCTTGGAGAGGGCTTCCATTTTCATAGTTCTTCATACAATAGCTGCTGGTGATGCTCAGCTGCCTGTTTCCCTGGAGAGTGGTCTGTAAGATCTGGCTCTCTTAGAAGAGAGACCCCAGGACCAGAATACCATGTAGAGTTATCTGAAATTCATGTATCTGTTGCATCAGAATCTTACATCCCCCTTGGCTCTCCTCTATTCCTCCACTCCTACCCTAGAGTTTCCAAGAGAATTCCACAATACAATTCTTATTTGGAAGCCATAGTGTTTAAAAGTGAGCTTTCTACTAAAACACATCTATAGCAGCAGTGAAAATACAGACAAACATATTCTCAAAGGCCATAAAAGGAAGGTAGTGAAAGAAGAATGATTGTTAAGTAAGTAGAGGTCCATGTAATAAAAGGTCATTGGTGATTTAGGTCCTTGAGAGTCATGTCCTTTGAATGGACTCAGGAGTCCCACAAGCTCAATAGCCAAGTGTCTATTTTAGACCCACAGGCTATGCAGGAGAATCTTAGTCTTTAGACCATTCTGTGCTGTATGTTTTGCTTTTAGATTTTAATTAAAAATAAAAATGACTAAATACAAAAGGCAAGAGAGATACATTTCAAGAGATTATGGAGTAACGACAGGCCAGTAACTTATCTCTACGGTTTCCATCCTTTCTCAAGTTTCCTTTACAATTTCAGGCTCCTTGATCCAATACTAATTCTAGCAGGAATAGATTTGTTGCACTTAAGTAACTAACGCTGACTATATGATGAAATACTATTTACAGCTCTTGATCTCATGAAAATAGAAATAGTCTTGACAAAAATAAAACAGAACATTTCTACAAATTCTGACCCATCCATTAAGTGTTATAAGCCTCATATCAGTCTTCCAATGTTCACAGGATTTCCACATAAGTATAAATGTGCAATATAAACCAAAAACTCTTAATATAATCTGGAAAAAAGCAAAATATATAAATATTCATCATTCTTATTTTAAACAAAAAGACAGATGACATACAAACAATTCTTTTAAACACATGGGCTCCTGTGTAATAACTGTTACAAGTTTTAAGTATGGGTGTAAGAGACAAGTTGCCATCGTCATCAACTCCAAAGAACAGTATCCATTTTATAAATAGATTGTTGAATGCTCTATATCTGCATGTGAATAGCTACTTCTCTGTGTTATTTGTCTCCACAACAATGGCTCTGGAGTTGGCATTGATGGTGACAATCCCTTAAGTGCTGGCTCTTCCTTGAGAAACCCACATAGATAGTTCCTGCTGCTGGGATTGCTGAAGAATCATTTCATCATAGTTTATAGATGTGATTGTGTCAAGGTCTGGTTTCTGCACCAACAATGTCTATACCACCTAGGGACTTGCTAATATTTTAGAACTGAAGTTCAGTCCCCAATTCAGACAGACTATTACAAAAGCCCTAGTTTAGCATTTTTAGCAGTCTATTTAATAAGTGCTCTAGAGAACTATAATGTAATTGGGTATTTGACCCTCACCATCTAGATAAATAGTCCTGAGACCTACTGCATTTGAGATTTATCCACGTATTTGTGATTCATTGCTTCAATAGCTTACTAGTATTCTGTCACATAGATATCCCACAGTGGGTTTGTCCAGTCCCTCACTAGGGGAAATTTAGGTTGTTTCTAGATTGAGGCAACTATGTAAAGGACTCCAATGGCCACACAGAACACTATTCACAGGCCTTGATCTTCCTTGGGTAAATGCACGGTAATACGATTACCGGATCATAGATAGTTAACTTTATAAGAAATCATTAAATGATTTTCCACAGTGGTTTTACTATTTTGTCTTTCTACCAACCATGTATAAAAATATCTATTCATTCACCACAGAGTTCTTAAGGCCAGTTACCTTTTAACTTTCAGAGTAAACTAAGGCATTCCTATATTAAGCTTGGTTTCTACTACTTATAGCAAAAAATGCTGTCTAATTATAAGAAATTGATAATTAATATTACTCACATTCTTATATAACTTATTCTTACTCTATTTTTTAACATTTAAGTCTCTGGAATATACACTTGTCTAAGAACCAAAGTGATACATTTTTTTAAAGTCTTTTTCCCCCTCAAAAGATCGAAGGCTTTATTGATATAATTAGCCTAGAGGATTTAGGGCATGTTCTATCTTCAGGCTTGAGCTAGAGTGTCCAGCAACTACTAAAGCAAACTTCTTTTTCACTCTTGGTCGTCTATGAATGAGATTTGTGACTATCCCAAATATGGATTATTAATGTTCTCTTTTCATGATGCTGATCATAACCATGGATGGTTACATTAGAATGCGGTATGTCTTATACATGCTACAATAGAAGAATCTTTTAACCATTTGAGATTTTGATCCTGAAGACATTTTCACCATGACTCTTCCTGTCATCTAAATTGCATGAGCCCACGTTTGTTGCTAAGCAGTGTTTGGATAGAACCTATCCAAATTTCCTAGGAAATTTGAGGTTGAGGATCATCTTCCAAGAAACTGTTGCCCAATACTACCTCTGGTGATCATGATATAAATACTAGTCTGGTGTTGCTAGTGAGAAAAACGGAACTATAGTAGGATTTTATCTAAGACCTTAAATAGAGGTCTTGTTACAGGCAGAACCTAAGAAAATATTATTCAATTTCTCATTAGTATCACTACTTCAAATGAAACTCTTTTCAATGGTTCTCAACTGTCCTAATGCTGCAACCCTTTAGCAGTTTCTCACGTTGTGGTGACCCCAACCATAAAATTATTTCATTGCTACTTCATCATTGTGATTTATGCAATTTATCACTACAGTTACAAATCGCCATGTTTTCAGATGGTCTTAGGTAACCCCTGTGAATGGGTTGTTTGAGCCCCAGGAGGTCATGACCCACAGGTTAAGAACTACTGCTCTCATGATACATGTGGAATGTCTAGTGCCATTGGGGGAAATCAAATTTTCCAGATGCTTCTAATACTGATATGAATCTTTAGCATGCAGAGGAAATGGACTGCCTTGTCTTTTTTTAACATTCTATTCTCCAGGAGATTCCTGGCTCTACTAAAATCTTCAACTAGAGATCAGCCTGGGCTATACAGAAAAACCATCTCAAGACCCATAAATAAATAAATAAATAAATAAATAAATAAATAACAATTAAAAGATATTGGCTATCTCTTCATAGAATAATTTTATTTCATTTTTGTCCCAATTTCAAATTACTTGGGTAATTTTATTGAAACACAACATGACAGTTCCCTACTATAAATTAATACTGTTCAGTGAGGGTACTTTACTTACTGTTCACATAGAAACAGAAGGTTGGACTGGGTCATGGTTCAATGTCCACTTTAGTGACATTAATCTCCACAAATAAAGACAAAGTAAAATAACCAAAGATGCTCAGTCCTGTCAGTTATAATGTAACAGAATCGTCTGTTTCACACCTATGAAATGATGAACAACACAATCTAAGTTAGAAAGACCTTCTAACCAAGTTCTAACTTTTAGCAAATAAAAACTACAGGCTGGATAGATAGCTCTGTCAAATAAAGTGCTTTGCCCTTACAGCATGAGGACCTGAATTTAAGACCAGAACCCATGTAAAAATGCTGAGTATCGTGGTGCATGCTTTTAGTCCCAGCATTGGAGAGATAGATACAGAAGGGTCTTCACTGCTATCCAGCTACTACATCTTAAGCAGAGAGCACCAGGCCAATGAGAGACATGGATCTCTGTCTCAAAGGAGATGGACAGTATTCTGGAGAATGACATGTACAACACACATGTATGTGCATCTTCTCACATAAACACATATGCATATGCACATGCACCAAGGCACTGAAAATGTATGCGTATAAATATATACATGTTTGCATATAGCATTAGGTAACATTCATCACTTTATTTCAATGATCCTATTATAGACAAGCAAAAGGAGGAAATTTAAAATTGTGCCAGGATATATGGAAACATTCCTACTATGTTCTTTCACTTTTCTTACTTTTCCCTTCTTCCATTCAATCATTCACTGAAGAGATCAATCATAACACATGCATAGAAATATTCATTGTATTAATGAGGATTTTTATTGCTATGATCAAACACTATGACCAAAAGCAAGTTGGGGAGGAAAGGGTTTATTTGGCCTAAACTATAATATCATAGTTCATCATCAAAGGAAGTCAGGACAAGAATTCAAACAAGACAGTAACTTGGAGACAGAAGCTGATGCAAAGGCCATGGAAAGGTGCTGATCACTGCTTTGTTCATCATAGCTTGCTCATCCAGCATTCTTATAGAATCCAGGACCACCAATCCAAGGATGGCCACCAACAATGGTCTGGGCCCTCCACCATCAATCAGTAATTAAGAAACTGCCATACATATATAGGCATTTTCGCAACTGAGCTTCCTTCCTTTCAGATGACTCTAGCTTGTATCAAGTTGACTTAAAACTAGCCAAGACATCCATTTATATTTCTCCCATGTTACTTTTCCATGTTCCAATCAAGTAATATAGAGCAGGAAGTTCAGCCCAAAGGTATGTTATCAACGTGATCCTCACTGACCTAAGAAAATGGAAAATATTCCTTCCCATTGTATTAGCTTTACAAGTATTTTGAATGCATACACACACACACACACACACACAGATGTATATATAATGTATAGTTTCTGTATGTACATATATGAGCACATGTATATATCATTGGGGAATTGTCTGCCATAAAAATTTTTACATGTGGCTTTTATCTGCAAAAACCTAAATATACTAAGGTAGAAGGAAGTAGAGTGACCAAGCAGAGTTTCCTTTCTGCTTAGAATAAATCAGTAAGTCACCGTTTTAAAGCTTTCGAGGGGAAACAGGTGAGTACCGGAGATTTGGAGGCTAAGTTTTCCCTAACATAATATTTTTATTAATTATTTGGGAATTTTGTACAATGTACCTGGATCATACTCTCTTCCCATTCCCTCCAGGTCCACCTTCCTACCTTGCACTTTTCCCACACAAAATCAAACAAACAAACAGACAACCAGAAAAACACCAAGTCCAGTTTGTGTTGCCCATACAATCTTTGGAGTATGGTCAAATTTCCACAGGACAACCCCTTAAAGAAAACTGAATCCTTCCCACCCCATACTCCCTCTCCCACTTCCCCACCAGAAGCCATCAACTATGCAGACCTTCAGTATCTTTATCATGAATTCCAAGGGCTTTCTTCAAAAGATTCCTGTCTGGATTGTTTTGTTGTTGTTGTTGCCATTGCTGGGGACAGTTGGTGGAGGAGAAGTTGTCACAGAAGTCTTCAATGTCTCTCATTCCTCAATTCTGAGTCTGCAGTCATCAATACCACTGCAAAGAAGCTTTCTTTCCCATAGCAGTGGGAAGCCTCCAGTATCATGGGCTTCCATATCGTTTCCAGTGGCAGCATGGACCACAGAAGTCTTTCAAAGAAAGCCATTCTTTAACTTGGATGAATTGTTGTTGCTAAGAGTTGGTATGATCATAAGACTGGGCAGTGGGAAGGACCTGGGCAGCATTGAGCCTGCTGGTGGCTAAAGCCTCCCAGTCCCTTTGTCTGCTGCAGCCACATTCCCATACTTGTTGCTACCACAACATCTCTAGCTCTGCCTCCCTCCGTCAAGCACCATCTCTTTCCTCAATTCCATGAAACCACTTTTTAAAAGAATCTTCCCATGAGACAAAGTGTGTGCTTGTAGACTAATTCTCCATTACTGGAACTCTCCTCAAAGCCTTCACAGGTCTCTCAGGCTCTTTGGCGTAGCCCCTCAGCCTCTTGGATGGTTGGTGCTCATGCTATCTTGAATCTCTATCTCCTGAGGGGTGAAATTTTTTATAGATAAGGTTGGTGCATAAGAGGTTCTCAGGGTGAGCACAGAGTATTGTAGCTAGATTTCTCCTCCAACAACAGTAAGCAAAAGCTTTATAAATTTGAGAAGGATAGAGAAGAGCCAGACTACCACTCAGCCATCTTCTACATCTTCTACCTAGCCTCAACTACAACCAGCTTCACTACAAGCTGCCTCAGCTTTGTTGCTTTAGAACATATCCTGCTGTTGATGCTTCACCCTGCCTGTTTTCTTCCTCTGCAGACAGCACTGCCTGTCTTTGGAATCACTTTGAACAATGCGTCTGTACTCCAGCTCCTTCTCTGTTCTCCATTTTGAAAGAAAACAGGAAATTAAGCCTAGTTCAAGAACAGAGGTAAAAATATCCTGAGAATCTGCTAGGCCCTTAAAGAATGTTCCCACAAAACTTTCTGCAACATAGTTGCTCCTTACTATTGTATTTGGTATCCGGGTGTTCACCAAATCTGGAAAGTCATTCTAGAAGTCAAACTCAACTATTCTTGTCTTCCACCCTCCTTAACCTTTTTACAGAATATAACAGTGAAGACAGTGTCTGAGCTTTATCTTCTTGATTTCCAATCTGCTGGATCTAGTGTATCCTTCTCTCTTTCTCAATAAGCCTCTTTAGGCTCTTTCCTTGCTCCCTTTTTGCTCAGCATTAGACTCCTGAGTTTACTCAGCCTGTCATGGAAATTCTAAACAGCAAAGAATCAACCTTGCCCACAGAAGAACAAAAGAACTCCTTTTAATTCCATAGGAGCAGGACCTAGGCTAATGCTTCCAAAGGTCCACACAATTTCTTTTAGCTTTTAGAGGTCCTGTAACAGTGTGGCCATCTGAGGGTAGTTTCAGAGTCCAGTGGCCACCAAAAGGAATTTCTATCACAGACATGTTTACAGGAACAGAAATTGCAGAAACAAACATTTGTACATAGATATTTTTAAAGATTTTAAAATGTGTTTAAAAGACATTTTCAGGTGGGAAAAAAATCCTTATTTCACAAACAGGATTTACAGCAGGGCTTTTAGGGGAATGGCTGTGGTAGTCATTCCTGGAGGCAGTTTTTCTCTAGGCTTTGCCTTTCTAAGATAGGATGAAGGGGCTTTAACAAACAGGTAGAAATCATTACTCTTTAGTAATGCTTGAACTCATTCTACTTCTGCACAAGTCTATGGTTTCAAGGCAGAGATTCTAGGAGGCTACCATGGTGTAGAGCAGTAATTTTTTTGTTAGGTATGCATATAAGAATATATAGAATATATCCAGGTCAGGTATTCATGAACATCTCCATCTAGTACATCATCATCCCATCTCCCCATCTTTCCTTATGAGTAGTGTTCAAGTCTGGAGTTTTCTATAAACATTAAGGTCTCTGTTTTAATTTGCACCTCACATTTAGGTCCACATATCTTATACAAGCTCAATATATCCATTAGTAAGACAAAACTTCACTCTAAGCTAGAAATGAAAAGAAAAAAATAACAATTAGATATGAATGTGAGAGATTTATAAAAACAGGAATAAATAGCACATCTAGTAGCCTGATTTTGGAGAAAGACAAGAAGATGATGCTTTGGTGAATCATCATCACTGCCTGGCCAACTGGAACCACAGCCATGGTTTGCAGAGGTGTAAACCTGGGAGCAGATCCTAGGATGACCATAAGAGGAAGAGCTCTGCTTGGTCACTCAGGCCCCGATCCTGCGCACTGTTCCTGCTCGGTTTGTCTGTGAGAGGCTCAGAGGCTCGGGTCTTCATGTCTCCTTGCTGATGTTGGACACACATCCAATCACTGATTTCTACTTTCTTTAGTCTCCCAGTGACTTCTTGAGAAAAATGTAACCAACTGTCAAGAAAGCATTTCTTTCCGCCTACAACCCAAGCCCATCACGTTTATAGCTAAGATATAAAGTATAGCTATGCATAAAATAGAATCAGAAATAAACTCAACATGTATTAAAAATACAACACACAAAATTAATCACCAAAATCCTCAAGCGGTATTTTATAACAATCAGAACTTCTAAAATCACTTTTTATTTTGTACTAACTTCTGTTTCTGCTTTATATTATTTAATACTTGGAAAACACTGAGTTAACTAAATTCTTAAAACTTTCAGCAGGCTAAGCTCAGCATCCAGAGGAAAGTCTACATGCTCACATCACGAGGTCAAAAGTGTGGAGAATATATCTATTTTGGCAATTTTACACTTGTATACAATGCATTTGGATCACATACCTCTCTCTACCCTTTCTCATCCCCTACTAAGAGAAACCTATCAACTCACTTCTCAACTAGTCAGTCTTTTACTATTCTGTTCCTCTATTCTGTTCCTTCTTTTCTTCCATTTTTTTTTTCAGGCACTGTAAAGATAATTACATCTGCTGTCTTTATGGTTAGTCCGACACTGTCTTATCCAATAGAAGACTCACTTCATTCCTGACACTGTCTTATCCAGTAGAAGACTCACTTCATTCCTATTCATTCTCCAGCTTCCCTCCAGTCCCTCTTCTACAATGTCCCCAGGACTTGGAAAGGGTGCCACCGATGTCTAACACTTTAACCAGTCATAACTTCCTGTCTAGAATATAACCTTCTGTCAGAATAGGTGGCTCTGAGCCACCTAATAACTTTAGAAGCCAGTTTGTCTTTGAAGAGGTCTGAACACAGCCGCATTCCTAACAACCCATTTTGCTTGTCACCCACCTCTGTGCCATTAGAAGCCTGTTAATTGCTACCTTGGTGACAAAGGAAAAACAACACCATTGTGCTGCTAATAAAAGACTGTGAATTGCTTCCCATCTGAAATGCAATGATTTTAATTGACTTTATTTGATTCCAAGAAGAAATGGAGATACACAGTCATAGCAAGGTCTGCCCTCATTAAAGGAGACTTGTCACTAATTTCAGATGAAAATAGAAGCCGGATGCTTATCTATCTTGTTGCTCTCAGTCTGCAACACACAGAACCAGGCTGGTGAGTTTCTGTTATTACTCTTCTCTCTCAGGTTTCCCTCCTGGGACCCAATAAAGGACTTTGGAGCAGGTAAAAAGCAACACATTATTCTGTAGCTTTATCCCAGTTGTGCTTTCAAAAACAGATTTGCAGGCTCTGGACCAACAGGCAATAAGTCACTCAGCCCATTTTCTTAGAATTTCCAATGCACTGTTACTGTTTGCTTCCCAATAACTCTGTAACCATGGACAAATACACGAAGATCTTTACTCCTTTGCACTCTGAAAGCTACACCTTCATGAATATCTCTTCCCTCACTATTTCCTAATCTAATTTTTTCATGTCATAGCTAGGAATTTGTGTGACAGGATATTGGTGAATTTCCATAAGGCAGGGCTCAGCCTAAAAAAAAAAAAAAAAAAAAAAAAAAAAAAAAGCCTTCTGTGTAGCTTTGACTTCTGACGTCACACTGTAAATCTGTGACAAAGGAGCTGCATTCATGGATAGATAAGGAAAGGGTAATAGTGAGAACCAAATTATTAAAGAAACATCAAGACTGGGGATTAGTAATGAATAGTTTATAATCCTTATTATGATCTGCCAGCGGTGTTAAATGACAAAATGTTTCAAGCACTCATTACCTAATAAATATTAATTATGCATTAAATGTTTGGGGTAATATAGTATGTGTAGGAACAGTTATGGACAAAATGCTTCATTTTCATACTCTTGTAGAAATTATCTACTGACTAGAAAGCCACATTAAAGTCAGACAATTCAGCAAGTATGTTTACACACTGTGCTGAGGTAATGGTGTCATGAAGAAAAAATAAAGAAGCAAGAGAATGATTACAGGGCCAGTCAGTGGTGGCTATGCAAGACCTCTCTAAGGATGTGGCATTCAAGCAGGTGTGGTGGATTCAATACCCAGCACCCAAACGCTTTTAAACTCTTCCCATTGAGAGAAGGCGCTATGTTCTCAACCCTTGAGCCTGTCTTTCTGACTTCTCAGCAAATAAAGCAAATGTAATGCCATGCCAAACTGTCAGCTTCTACTTTGATCTTTTAAGAGTATGTCTGGAAATCTCTCTACTGGAATGGGCAAGAACCCAACCAATCGCTGAGAAGGCCTTGCCTCTTGTATGTCAGCCCTGCATGTGAGTGTCCAGCTACATGTCACTAACCCAAAGTGGAGGATACCTCTGCTTTTGTACAAGATCCCTGATTTATGCTAAATGCCTGTTTACCAGGACTGCTTAGAAATTAAGTTACTGAAACCAGTGTTGACATCCAGACTAAGCATTATATAATGAATACCTAGAGGTCATGATAAGCGTATTATTCTTTGTTTAGAGAAAGGATATTTTATGCACTTGCCACTGCTGTTACAAAATACCTGAGAAGAATCAAATTAAAGAAGGGAAGATTTTTCGTAGCTACTGTTTCTTAGGTTTTAGTTTCATTGCAGGCTTGGCCTGTGGTGAAGTAGATGATCAGCAAAGAGAGGTGTGGAAGACTGAAGCTGCACCCTCACTGCAACAGAGAGGGGAAGCCGGGGGTAGGGGGACCAAGAGGAAAGAGAGGAGGAAAGGAGAGGAAGAAAAAAGGGTAGGGATTTCCACCCTTGGAGGACACACTTCTGATTTAGGTTTTTTTATTTTTTTACCCCTGTATTTTCTGCCACTTCTCAACAATGTCAATAATACTCTTGATCCAGGCCCCTCCCAACTTTTGTTGTATGGGACCCAGCCTCTACCATATGAACCTTGAAGAGACATTTCAGATGTAAGTGTTATCTCCATGAGTACTAGAATATAAACTAAGATTTGTAGGAAAGCTATAGGTCAGTGGAAGAAATAGTGTGGGTCAGGAGACACCTGAACAGTGTTAGATTTACGGCTCCTGAAGAGACTGACTGAATTTCCATACAGCGATCTCTGCTTATACCTGGGATTAAACAAGAAGAAGCCCAAGTGGTCTGCCTTTTCTCCTCCGGATGTCAGAAGCTGAGTGCCTGGTCAGGGTTTTATATAATGACTCTGCTTTCCTTCTTATTTCTTGGATGAGCTGATTAAGTCATTTTGTTTCATCAACATTGAAGGGTTTCGGTTGATTTTTCTCCTGGCAACAGTTAATTCTGGTGAAAAGACATCATGAAAATATTGATGGAGCAGCAATATTAATCCATCCGCCGTTATTTATTAGTGATGTGTTGTATAACAAGTACGAGACTCATAAATTTAATGAAATGCAATGTCGTTAATCACTCACCATTTATAATGAAGGCCCATGAACTTCATTTGAACATTTTCTTCCTGCAATCTGCTTATTACAAGCTTAGCAGTGGCTGCTTCCTCTCTGCTGTGACAAATCTCCTTTCTTCCTTACTTCCTAATTACTAATCCTCCTTTACAATTCTAAGGAAAGTAACTGCTCTCTCAGTCTTGTTGCTATGGCTTCCAGCCTAAAGTAACTTCTCCCTACCTTACTGCTGAGAACAACCTGGACTTTTTTACAGCATAATGTATGCAGCCCCTAAAAAGGACAAATCACCTGAGCCCACCAAAGAAGTCATGCCACTTTTGCCTATGATTTGTCTAGAGCAGTACAATTGTATATGGCCCATAGGATAAAAGGAGAATCTTGATAGGGCACTCATACTCCTAGAATATGTTCTTTCTTTCTGGTAGCAACCATCTACCAGAAAGAAAGAGCATATTATAGGAAGACAGGTATTTGGTGCTCTTTGCTTCTGTCAAATGACAATGTGATGTTTGAAGCTGTAGCAGACATGTTAGAAAACATGTGGACGGGCATTTCTCTTTCTGGAAAGGCAGCTTAGAAAGAAGGAAAATTCTGTTTTGTTGATGCCATCTAGGTTTTCTAACAATGAAAACAGTAAGTAGTAAGACTCTTTGTGAGCTCAATCCATCTTGATTTAGGTTATAAAATGAAAAACTTTGAAATTAGCCAACTGATGAGGAACATAGGACATCAAGATCATCTATGACAGGGCTGTCGAGAAATAAGGATCCTTAGAAGTCAGAGCTGAGTAAGGCACAGTGGCCTACATATGTAATCTTAGCACAAGAGAGGGAGAAGAGACTCTTCCACACACACACACACACACACACATTAAAGAAAGTTATGAGTAGTCTACAATTGATTAGACTATGCTATGACCTCATTCCTGGGAAAACATTACATCATAATGACTAAAAGGTACAGTTTTAAAGGTTCAGACTCTTTTGGAACACCACAGTAGAACATGGCAGTAGAAGATTATCATGGTGATAAATGGTTTGATGTCAACTTTCCACAAGTTAGAATCACCTAGTAGAGAGTTTCAAATGAAGAATTGTCTTGATTGCTTTTACCAACGTGGGAAGACCTACCTTTAATTTAATATGGTGGCACCTTCAGGTAGCAGTTTCGAGTTTTTTTAAAAAAGAAAAAGAAAAGGACACAGCCAAAGAAATATTATTCTCCTTTATTCCTTGGCCTCCACTCTTGCTAGGTCTGCCTTTGGTTTTACTGCTGAGTTGATTCACTTGGTTGTTGCTGTTGCTTATTCCAGTCTTCCCAGGGTGCCATTGTGGACTGCAAATCAGTGGCTTTCCAAGAACCTCTAGGTTTTCTTGCCCGATTGGGCCTGCTGAGACACCAAGCCTAGTGTGCTGCATAACTACTGGGTTTTTCTGTGAGCCAGCCAATGTGGGATCACTATGCTGTTCAGGCACCAAGAAACCCAAGACAACTGCTGTTACTCTTTTAATGTAGGCTGACTTAATAAATTCTGCTTAAATATATACTTATCCTTTTGGTTCTGTTCCTCCAGGGAACCTGATGAATGTACACTCTATCTCTGCCACAGATCCACATCTTAAGCCATGTCGTAACCTTCTCTGTCCCTGTCTTTGCTCTGTGCTTCCTATGAAATGTCTAGAAAGAACAACTATGGACACATTACCTTGGAAGTTCAAATTTCACCCACAGTTCTAGATTTTTAATAGCCCTCCTCATCCAGTCCTTGGGCACCAGGATGTAAACACCTTCAAATCAGCAAATTTGAGAATGAGCCACACACAGGGGCTCACGAAAAACATTGTTATTCTTTGGAATAATGTTTCAGGACCGTGAGTATTAGAGGAAAAATGCATACCAAAGAAGCTTGGCATTCTGGAACATGTCAGGAATAGCTTACAGTCTGGGCAGCACCTATCCTGTGCCTTGCACCTTTGATCAGCTATGTTTCAAGGGACATTGTTAAAGTGTCCTTAAAGGCACAATGTTGAGCCAAATTACCTTTATGATGATCCTAAAAGCTGCAAAAATAAACTTTCAATTAATTGAACAAGTAAACAGAAACCATACTATTCCTCACTTTTCTTATAGGATAAAACTATCAGCAATTATTCTGTTTATGTTTTAGGTTTCATTTCTTGACACAGGTCTTCATCATGTAGACCAAGATTCTTTGGAACTAGCAATCTAGTCCAAACTATCGCTTTGTTTGTTTTTGTAGCTTTGGGGATTAGCATAAAGTTTGGGACTTAGGGTCAGCATTATGCTGTTAACCATGTCCTCTGACACCTAGGTGATCAAAGGCCCAAGGCACAGGGTGGGTGCTGCCCAGACCTGGAACTTATGATCCTCCTGCTTCAATCACCCCTTGATAGGAATGTTTTCCCATCCTTACATAGACCTGGAAAATCTTCAGTGGTTTTCAAAAAATAAATAAATAGGAATGACAAGCAAGCAATTATTCATGGATGAAAGGCACAGAAGTGGATATGTCACATATCCATAACAATATAGTCACAGAGAGATGTGGTGGCCACCTAGGAAACAAGAAGGTAGGTATCACCACAAGCAGAAGAGGGAGGAATGTGTTTTGTTATGTCTAACATAATATATTTCCTTTTTATTTTAAATTTTTAGATTACATTGTGTTTGTGTATATGTGGTGTGTGTGTAGTGTGGTGTGTGTGTGTGTGTGTGTGTGTGTGTGTGTGTGTGTGTGTGTACAGGAGTGAAGATGCTTTGTCACCACTCTAGAGGAGGTAGGACCTGGGAGCTGATAAACAAGGCAGACTGAATCCCAATGCAATAGCCAACTTTACTCAGACAACCAGATAATTTGTACTTTGAGAGTTAAGAGAAAAAAATCACTGAGTAAAGTTTACATGAGTTTAAGTTCAAGAGGCAATACAAGGACAAGCTACACATGGTAAAAAATATGTTTTTCCAAAGAGGTTTTAAAAAGGATTGTTTAATCATTTAATTGAATAACAACAATTAGCAATAGTGAGTAATTTGAACTAAACTTACTTCTAGCCAATACACCTGGGAGGAACACAAAAAATACATTCCAAGAACTATTCTTTGTTTTGAAATAACTGAGGTCACCAGACACTTGTCTTGTTTTCTTGGAGTGTTCTCCTAAGGACTCAGACTTCTCACACTGCTCCATTCCTGGATCATGTTCTAATAGAGCTTATGGATGCCAGAGACCAGATGCACTGGAACTGGAGTTACAGGAGGTTGTGAGATGCCTAATATGGGTGCTGGGAACAAAACAAAGTCCTCTGCAAAAGACCACAGAGGAATCTTTCCAACCCAACATATTCATTAATTCTTAACCTTACCTCCAATGGAAAATTGTACCCACAGTGGAAAATAGTTTGGTAATTCATGTAAAGATTAAACATAAAATTACTATATGGTATAGCAATTCCATTCCTTCATGTGCACACAAAAGACCTGAAAGTGGGACTCAGATACAAAGAACCAATGTTTCAGAAGATTTCTTCATGGTAGTCAAGTGGGAGAAACAACCTAAGTTTGGATGAGTTGATAAAAATAATGGACTATTTACATATCTCTATCTCTAAATATCTATCTCTATCTCTATCTCTATATCTATATATATGTATCTGTAGATAGATAGATAGATAGATAGATAGATAGAAGTTATTGAATTTTGAAAGAAAGCCTGATATATGATATGGCATGGAGAGATAATCATAGCATGCTACAAATTAAGTAAGCCTGATACAAAGCCTGGTAAGATTCCCACTTATTTTAGACACTAAGGTTATTAGTTAGTTTTGCATCACTATACTAACATATCAGAGGTTACCAACTTACAAAGAGAAAAGGTTTCTTGGCTCTAAGTCTTGAAAATTTATGGCCATGATTGATTGCCCTCATTCTAGAAGTATATGGCAGGCTATATATTGTGGTGGGGTGGTATGAGAAAGCAAAGCTGCATGCCTCATCCACTCTACTCAACAGCGGTAGAGTATGGTGGATGAAAATGATGCTGAGATCCCATAGTCTTCTTCAAATTATGAACCTCATGTCTCAAAGACCTCTTCTTCTCAATATTGCCTTGCTTTGGGCCCAAATCTTTAATACAAATATTTGGGGGAGATGTTTAACAATAACCCAATGCCCAAAGTAGTAAAATTCATAAATACAGAAAGTTGGCTAGAGGGCAGGGGAATGGAATAAATAATTGATGCTTAATGGCTAAAGAATTTCTGAATAACACAAATAATTCTAAAAAGAGAAATGATGGTTATGAAATATTTTGATAATACTTACTGCCATTTAATTGGATACTTAAAATGACTGAAATGCTCTATTTTGTTATATGCATTTCATAGTAAAAACTCATATATTAAATTTTATCAATATGGGGCTCCACGTGACAATTTCTTCATTTCCAATTATTCAACTCAATTACACAATCATTGAGTGCTTATGAAGTACAGAGTACCACAAGAGTCCATGGAAACAGAAAGCCACACCCTTGCTCCTCACATTCTTGAAGGGTGTCATGTAATTGGGATTTTTTTCAGTCTTTTTGTGTTACTTGACCTCAAAGATTTCTGCTTTATGATCAAGGCCAAGCTGTGCAAGAATAACCCTAACACATATCCACGCAGGAGATTTAAAAGTAATGTCCATAAACTAATGAACACTAAGCATCACAAATCCAGCCTCTCTTCATAACTCCCCACATTGCTATATTCATCCACCTTCTAGGAAGTGGAAATTTCTGGTTTCTTAACAACACAGTTGTATCATGGATGTTTTTCTGGATGTTGTCTTGTGAGAGAACATGTGATGTTTTTCAGAAAATAGACACTCGAGAGGGTACATGATATTTAGAAAGAATATAAATGGAACCTCACAAACAGTGAGAGAAGGCTTTTGCTACTTTGTGCAATGCTTTGCTGGTCTTTGCTGGTCTTTGCTGGTCCTCACTTTGTAGAGAGAAATGTGCCAAAGAATTTCTAGTCGTATTTCAGCTGATTTGGGTTGCTTCTGCTGACTTGTGCCTTGCTGTTTCTGCTGGATCCTGCTGCCACTACTGATTCATGCTTGGCATTTGCTCTTGAACTGTACTGCTGGTATTCTGACAAGGAAGAGTGGAATCACCCTGAGGAACTACTTGTAACCAGGCCCACAACTCCTTTTTCCTATTAACCATTTTTTCTCCTCTACCTCTATTAGGTGGGATACAAGGGAAGTTGAGGTGTTTAAAAACTCAAAATAGAGTAGATTTTGGAAAAAAAACTAAGCCTACATAGATCCTTTAAGTCCTGGCAAGCAAGTTTTGTTTGCAATGGTCCTAGGAGGCATCACTGGATAACAGAGAGGTAAAACTGTGAAGGAGACAAATCTACTATTGCTGGAGCTATGAGCAGGTTGTCCTACTAGGATGTGAATAGTCAGGGTGTATATCCATTTGGCACCTCCAAGAAACTGTATAGAGTGCATCGGAGGACAGCCCCACCTCAAGAACTAAATTGGGGCATTTTTTCCCATCAGTTCCCATTGAATGCTATGAGACAGTAAACCATGCCAGAAAGCTTGGTAAGGTAGAGTGTTCCAAGACCCTGGAGACTTGATAGGTACACACCTGAGACAGTATGCACCTCTCTGCTCCCTGCTAGATTCCTGGCCTGGAACATGCGCCACGCTGCCCATGTTGGTCATGTAGGCCCAGAACAGAGTTCACCATTCAAATAAGATACCTAGAAGCCCTAGGGGGGTTAGCCAACAACTGTCCTTTCCCAGACATTTTTTCCTGCAAAAAGTATTTAATCTCAGGTCCACTCTGAGAAGTTGGTATACATCCATTTTTCATGATGAACAGTCAATAAACAGTTTAGAACTGTGGACTGTCTTTTTTCCACAAGACTTGTCATGGGGAGCATGGAGAGCACCTTTGACTACTGAGCCTCAGTCTAAGTCTCCCACAAAAGGCCTCTCTGTGCTTCCAGCTACTACCATACCCAAGCTAAGGACAATCACCTCTGAGCTAAGCAAAGCTCCCCTTTCCTTTCTTTGCCCAGGGCTAGATGCTGTCCTCAGCCTGCAGGTCCTGACTCAGCTCCAAACTCTTGAGACTCAGCGCTGTCCAGTCTGCCCTCTTTCATTCCTGACTCCTCTATGTGGCACCCCAGAGATGACTGAGTGTCTGAGGGGCTGGGAACCTGAGCTTTAGCTTCTCCCCCATCTCAGTCTGCATTGTCCCACCCGCAGAATGATGTCTCGGTGCCAAAAGCCCAGCACCCACCTTGCTGCAGCACTGGGAGACACAGTCAAGCTGCTCCGAGTTTCACCTCCCAAGCTTCCGTGCCCTACAGCAAGCAGAATGTGGACCCATGGAATATTAGATAGAGGAGTATAGTATAAATGACCTTGAGGTCTTCCAAATATGTGCTGAGACAATCCAGGGATTTGGGAGACATCCTCCAGTTTCCATCTCTAACAGCAAATTCAATACATTGGACAAGGTAAGAAAATACTCTGTATTAATTTTGGGGGGCTGTTGTCATTAAGTATCACAATCTGAGTAGCTTTGACTTCCTGAAATTTTCTAATCCCATAACTCTGGAAGAAACAAGTCCAACTTCAAGGCACGTCAATACTAAGCTACCTTAGCAAGTCAGCAGAGTCCTTCCTTTTTCTCAGCTTCTATCCCTTGATATTCCTTGGCTTGCTGCTACCACCTGAAGTTTCTGCCTCTCTTGCCACTGGTGGGGAATTCTCTTCTTCATACAACAATACCACCATAATAGACTCATATTAATTTGGTCACCTATACACAAACTCCATCTCTAAGTATTTCACAGTGACCAGAAGTAGGTATACATCATTGAATATATCATCTAAGCGGAATTGAATTCAATCTGGACAACTTTGTGGTCTTGGGTTTTCTTTGGAAACTGAAAATAATCTTATTGAGTGAGGGGAATGGGTGTCAGAATTACGTAAATTATCATTAGGCAGTCCTTGAGGATGCAGTCTATTAAAAGCTAAGCTTTGACATTAACACAATCAGAACCGAAATATATAAAATCGCTCTTAAAATAAGGCATAATGAGTGAGCTGGTGGAAAGTTCCTCCTCTCCATAGAACATCTTGACTGGAAATGGGCCATTCATCTGTAGAAGGAAGTAATAAAAGTAGACAGCCATCACTCGCTTTCCTATCCCCATAGAACTCAGGGAAGGAGAATTCGTGGGCTTCCCTATAGGCAGAAGCTCTCCTTGCTGGGTCCCTGGGAACACAGACTCTGTCCCTAATTCCTGGTGAGCAGATTTCTCCTCACCTGCTAAGCTGATTAGATTTCCCTGATGCCTTCCCAGGGAGACAAACATGGCTTCTTGCTGTCTGCCTCTTGCCTCTCATATGTTTCGATTTTCACTATAAATCAATGCTCAGGCCATCTGATTTTATGCCTCAGTCTTAGCAGCTCATTTCTGAATCCTTGTGAAATGCATCTTTTTTTCCCAGTGCTCATTCTCACACTTAGAACACTGAGGTTTACTCAAGTGGTGTGGGAAGGTGCAGAGCTCCGTTCAGTCACTGTGCCCTTTAGTGTCTCTCAGACACAGCCACCTGACACATTCCTGTCTACTGAGTGCTCCCCCACTTTTCATGTTCACTTGAATATACTAAGATTTCTCTATTGCCAGATTAGGACTTGCTGTGGGATAGGAATGCCTCAGTTCTAAGTCTGGAGTTTATTGCTGTTACTTATTGTGCTGGTTTGAGATTTACACTTGAAGAGCAATCTGACCCCAGCCCTAAATGTGGCCTATGGAAAAAGCACTATAATTGCCTAAGGGCTCATCAGAAATGTATTTTCTTTTGCCTCCAATTATCCCACTACATTAGAATCTGCAAGACTGAAACCCAGAAACCTAGGATTTGCCTATTTTCCCTGTTCTCCTGTGCACAAGAGCACAGATCCAGGACTAATCCCTAACTAGAGTTACAACTTTATTGTTCATCTGCCATGAAAGAAGGAAGGAGTTGGGCTACGCATACATTTGATTCTTATGAGCGAGCATGAATTAATTCAAGGAGCAGGGGCATATGAGGGACCCTGAAAATCCTTGGGACCATTTCAGATGGCAGAGGAAAGGAAGAAAAGACCAGTCCAAAGATGATGCAAACTGTTGATTGCAACCCACACCTGAGATAAAGTCAGATGCTTGAGATCAGGGAAACCAGGAACCCCCACTCCTCAGAACAAGAAAAGAATAATTCTGGAAACTGGCACAATAGGCATGAAGGCTTTCCTCTCTATTAAAAACCTGCTGAGCATGTTTAACATTATTATTTATAGGCAAAGAATATTTAAAAATTAAAATTACACATAATCATTATTCAGGGAGAAAATGTAATCTCTCTGCATTGAATATTTTGGTATGTATACTACATCTTTCAAAAAATTCATAAAATCATATAGCAAAAACTATTTTTATACATGAAAGTAGTCTTATACACATATTCATACTCATATGGAGATGAAAATACACACATACCTATAGTAATGTTATATAGCATTTATAGATATAATATTTATATGTAAGAAAGTTTTTGTTTTATTGTGCTGGAGATTAAACTCAGGGCTTTATAACCTAAGACAAACATATAGAAATAAAGCAAACAGAAAATACTTTCAATAAATATAAGTGTGTGGACTTCATATTTAGTACCATGTTGTACTTTGCCTGCAGGACATTGACACACAAAGTGAAAACTTGAAAATTCACCACGTGTCCACCATTAACCATATTCTGTCTTCTCACAGACACAGCCAGAGCTATAAACCTTTTCTATTACATGATGACTCAGTGAAAAGTTAAAAGCAAAGATCAGCTCTTGCTTCTTATTAGATCCAGTGAACCAAGTAATTACAGTGGGATAGCCATCTCTAAGCCCAAAGTGCTGGGTCACCACCTTGCCATTGGAGCCCTTCACACATCAGGTCATATGGTCAGACCCCAAGCTGCTGATGCCCCATGCAACCTCTACTGTATGTCTTAGTTCAGTCACGCTACTCTTCTACTAATGCATGAATACTAAAAATGCAGTGTAAACTGAAATTATTGTTTTCTCTAGATTTGAAGAAATGCTTGAAGATTGTCTCTTAAAGAGAGGATGCACAGTGACATTCTCCACTAGCTGAGAAAGCATGTTTATAGAGTCACACCCAAGTACCACCACACCCAAATAGTCTGAGCTTTGTCTTCTTTTCTTTGTCTTCATCAAGAAGTCTAAACAGGCTGTCAAGAAACAGCTGAGCAAAATGGTACAGCCCTTCACTGAGAGCCTTTAAAGCAAATGATTTCACAGAGCTCATGGCCATGTTTATTCTACTGATTAAATTTCAGACAAATTGTAGTACAGCGCTCATAATAAGCCTGAGCAGTCCAGGGATTATTTTCATTTTTAGGATAATAAGTCTTGCTTTTTTTCCCTCCTTCTGCTGCTACAATTATGATAGAATAGAAAATTAGATTTTAATTAACCAGCAAGGGTTCCTCTCCTCCAATCATTGGGAATTTTAAGCCTGTAAAACAATCAAGTAGAGAAATCACGGAGCTGCAAAAATAACGCTCTTTGGTCTGATGGCCCCCAAGAAGTTAAAGGTGTTTGGCAAACAACTTTCTCAAGCTGAGGTAGAAATCTATGCAGGCACTAGCCAAACTTCTGTGGGCAGGGAAGTTTTTGGTAAGAATAAAAACCTTGGATAACAGTTCATTCCTCTATTTTTTTCTTCTTCTTCTCCTTTTTCCTGCAACAAGCTATGTCAGCTGTCTTACTCCTCAGAGAAGCCTGCTACCGTCACCAAGATCCACCCCAAGTTTAGATGTGGAAAGCATGCAGTTGCAAATTCTGTCACTAAAATCTTCCCTAAACCCACTGCCCCCAAATTGCTTTTGTCTCAGGTACTGGCGTTATGAGCCTTATTAATTATAGATCAATCTGTAATTTGAAGGTATGTGCCAAGACTGTAGGGGGTCTCATTAACATAAGATTAAAAGCTGACTCAGAGACTAATTATTTTGTAACCATAAAAATTCAGGCTGTATTGAGGTTTGGGCAAAGCAGTCTCTCAGAAGTGAATGCATCTGTGAGGAGTGTTTTAAGATACACCTACCCCCTCTTTGTTTCCTGAGTTTGCTTGTGACTATCTTTGTTTGTCTCACTGCTCATGGATATGTCTGCTTATGTAGACATACATAGGGAAACAGCAGGTGAGTGAGATTTCCAGGTCGATAAAAAGAATTCGAAGAGAATCTGTTGACCAAATATGGAAGTCTGGCGTAGGTCAGAAAGACAAAGTCAAGGTCAAACTCTTAGGAAACATTGCATGAGCTTTGTTTATTAATGATTACTGATGCAATTAAGCAGAGGTACTTCAATAAATGAACAGCTTTATTTGCCTAAACTATAGCTCATTAGGGAAGAATGTAGCTTGTACAGTCTGCACTAGCACTTAACAAATGTTGGCTGAAAATGTCTGTACATCTCTGCCTTACTTCCTTTTATTGTCATTGGAAGGAAAAGCAAGATGTTTCCAAATGCTAAATTCACTTAATTAGTTTGTTCTGTTTGTTTGTGCAGATTAAAACACCAGTTTATCACAATGGTCACAGAAGATGGAGTTTAGAGTGCTTGCTGAGATTATTATGTGATTGGGGGGATTGTTCTATTTTTGTAATTTTACCCTAAATAAAAGAAGTCCTCCGTCTGTCTGTCTCTGTCTCTGCCTGTGCGCCTCTCTCTCTCTCTCTCTCTCTCTCTCTCTCTCTCTCTCTCTCTCTCTCTCTCTCTGCCTCTCTCTGTGTGTGTGTATGTGTCCCTCTGTTTTTCTCTCCCTCTCTCCCCACCCCTCCTCTGAATTGCTTTAGCTCTAAGTAAAAGGAAATCCAGTTGACTATAGTTCAGGCCAGAAAGATTTGTGTCCTGCAAAATGTAGCATCTGGAGGTAAAAGTTCTCAGCACTGGTTCACTGTCTCTGGTTGGCTTCTGTTATCTTTATTTTGTGCCATGTCTATTATCCCAAGTAGGCTGCTTAAGATTTGGCTATCATCCACACTCAGAGGCAGGGAAGAAGAAATGTAGTTCTTGGACTGCTGTTGTACAAGGAAACAGTCTTCGCAGAGATGACCTTGCCCCTCGGACTTCTGCTTTAGTTTCCCTGAGTGGAAATCTGTTGTATGGACACATGCTGGCTCCTAGCTGCAGAGAAGATAAAGAGTGTTCAGCTTTCTGTAATTTCTATATGAGAAAGGAGCAAGAGAGAAAGAATATAGGTGTGTGACACTGGGCTAAGCAATAGTATATACCTAACTAGAAAATCTAGAAGTCAGATCTGCATCACAATCATTTCCAATCTCTTAACTCAGTGATTGGCTAATTGTGGTCTCTGAATTAATAGCCTAAGCATCTCCTGGGAATTTGCTAAAAAATGCAAGTTCTGGGACCCTACCTTAGACTAAACTAAAATCTATAGTCAGGCTAATAATGAGGTGATTCTTTGTCACTCACGTTTGAAAGTCACCATTTTAGGAAACATGCTTCAATCACATCTTCCAGTAGAGGTTGCTCCTCCTTCCTCCTCTTCCTCTTCCTCCTCCTCCTCTTCCTCTTCTTCCTCCTCTTCCTCTTCCTCTTCTTTCTTTCTATTCCTTTCCATTCTTTTACTCTTCCCTCTTCTCTATTGCCTGTGTGTGCTAATCAAGTATGATAATGCTGAGCTACATCTCCACAGCCTACCAATGTTTCTTAGTTCCAAGAATATTATTTTTGGTTTGGGTTAATTTAGTTTGATTTTTCAGACAGGGTCTCAAGTAGCCCCCACTGGTCTGGAACTCACTGTTGTGCATGAAGATACTTTAAACTTCTGATCCTCCTGCCTCTACCTCAGAACTGTGCAGGCCTGTGCTTTCAAGCCCGGTGAGAACATGTTCTTGAGAATACATTGAAATAACCATCAGAGAATATTTCAAGGTACCTGTGGCCCCATTGTCTGGATTAGGTTGACCTGTTGACCACCAGGTCTCAAGCTTAAACCTGAGAATTGTTTTTTACAGTCCCTGTGCCCATGCTTTAATGTAGGAAGTATAGGTCGGGGCTCTTAATTGGTTTTCTAATGCTGCTCCCACAGGGACACTAAAGTGGTGTTGACAGCCCAGCAAAAGCACAAAAACTTATTTGAAATACAAATCTGTTGAGTCAGCACCTCTAGTTATGCAGCCTAGCAATTTGTAGCTTAATATGTTCTAAACATAACTCTTATGTGCCCCCCAAATTTTAAAGAAAATGTCCTAAACTAGTATTTCTTATATACAGGGATTACTTAGAGATGATGTTAAAACTCCAGTTCTAACTTAGTACGATCAGATTACTATGGGCTCAATAACAAACTGGACGTAACTGGTCCAACCAAGGCATGGAATTTGATTTCTCTCAGTCATAGAGATTTAGGGAAATAAGGTATCAGCAAGGCTCATTTTCTCTGAAGCCTCTTCAGAGCTTTTACGTGGCCACTTGCACCTTCTCCCTCCATCTTCATGTGTTCTTTGACCTATGCATATTTATATCTGAATTTCTCTTCTGAGATAAAAGCCAATCATGATGGCAAAAGGCTGCCCCAATGACTTCATTTGTAGCTGCATCTCAAAATTCCTTGTGTCTAAATATAGTTCTGAGATATTCTAGTCCATGATTTGGGGATGGGGTAATTCTCTCGAGCTCCCCCTTGCAGAGGATACCGATGTTGTTGGAAGTACACATTAAGTGATAGAGACAAGATTCTATATTTCAGACTGTGTCCAGACAAATGCTGATCTCCCAGTCTCATTTAAAGAACTGTCTGTATAATTCATGCATCGATCATATATCTTTTATGCACTTTAATGTGGTATATAATATAATAAACCTTCCATTATCTGATCTTCTCCAAATTGATTCCTCCTGGAGTTCATATAATTCTTAATTCATTTGTCCTGGGGACTCTCCTTGAGCATAAGAATTAGAAAGTTGGGTTACAGGATCAGAATTCTAAGTAACCTTGACAAATTAGAGAAATGTTACATTATAAATGATCAGGATAATGTCCAACAGGGATAGGTGCAAGACCCTGCCCAGAGGATACAACATAAGGAGACCTAGAAAGCACACATGATGGGAATTCCAGCATCTCATCACTCATGGTGAGAAATTATCATGAAAGTGAGCATCCAGGCAAGAAATTGCAGAAGATCTAGACAGCAAGTGTTTCTTCTCTATTGTTCAGCCCTGACTTAGAGAGAAATACAGAAGTGAGTATTAAAATCCCTCAGTGTGTTACTGTTATAAAGAAAAATCTTTGTGAGAACTTTGTCCACAGAACATAATTTGGACATTATTTCCTATTTAGGTTGTACCTGCTGTATACCTGGTGCCTTCCATAAGAGGTGTCATAATGAAAATCAATGCATGCTACATATCAGAATCACCTCAGTAAACTTTCAATACCATCAATGTCCAAGCCCATTTATATTAATTGTCTGGGGCTGCTATTCAAAGTGCCACAAACTGTGTGACTCTGAAATGTAGAAACTGGGACAGAGTACTAATTCACTGGGTAAAGCACATGCTAAGCAACCATGAAGACCAGAGTGCAGATCCCCAGTACCCATGGAAATGCTGGGTAGAGCACCTGTATTCCCATTACTAAATAAGCAGACCCAGGTTTCCAGGAGCAACATTGCTCCGTATACTAACTGAAGCAGTGAGCTCTGGGTTCAAATGAGAGACTGTGCTTCAATTTACAGCATAGAAGACAACTGAGAAAGACACCCAGTGTCAACTTCTGTCCTACAAATATGCATGTACTTATGTGCATGCAAGCACACTCCACATGCATGCAAAGATGCATACTCAACATGCACACATATCAAATATGCACACATGTAAAGAAAAGAAAGAATTTTCTGTTGCACTAAGGTGTTGATCATGTCTCCTCTGAAACACTTAGGGGAAGGATCCTTATCTCTAGGAGCCAATAGCCCCATGTATTCTCCAGCATGTGGCAGCATAGCACTGATCTAATCGTCAACCAGCATGTGACAGTCTCTTCATACATCCCTTTCTCTAGGTTGATCTGACTTTGGAATCAAATTTCTCTCTCTCTCAGAAAAGTACTAGTCATCGAAGATTAGGACATGCCTTGATGAACTCATTTTAAGTTATAATCACTTCACTAACATGTTATTTCCAGTGTAGGTCATAGTTGGAAGAACTTGGAGTTAAAATCTCCATGTACCTTTTTAGAGGAACACAGTTCACTTATAACAGCATACCAGAACAAATAACATCAGTGTGTCAAGGTAAAGTTCAGCCATTAAGATTTTGTAAGTGCTCCCAGAAAGTCTAATATGTAGCTAGGGTTGAGCACCACCAGCCTTGGTAAAGGATGAGGGCAGCAATTACAGATGGACTAGCACGTACTAAAGGGACTTTATGTGTTAAAGATGACATGTTGGCAAACTGAAGTCACTTCTGATGTGTTTATAAAAAGATAAACAGATATAATAAATGTTCTATGCATGTGTGTGTGTGAGAGAGAGAGAGAGAGAGAGAAAGAGAGAGAGAGAGAGAGAAAGAGAGAGGGAGGTGGGGGGGAAGGGTGTGCCTTAGCGGGCCCATGCTGAGGCATCCCTCCCCGCCCTCCTCCCCATCCTTCCCCCCCCCCTCCCCCAGGGACCAGCCACACCATGGTATAGTATAGAATAGAGTTTATTCAGGGTATGGGGAGGAGAGTTAAGAGGGCAGGAGAGGCAGATAACGGCAGAGAGAGGGAGAGAGTAAAGAAGTAGAAGAGTAGAGAGTAGAGAAGTGGAGGCCATCCATAACCATGTGGAGAGAGGGGGGAAGGGAGTGGGGAGAGAGGGGGCAAGAGGCAAGGCAAGAGAGCAAGAGCAAGAAAAGCAAGAGAGAGAGGAGTGACAACAGCCCCTTTTATAGTGGGCCAGGCCCATCTGGCTGTTGCCAGGCAACTGTGGGGAGGAGCTAACCTGGCTGTTGCCAGTTAACTGTGGGGTGGAGTTTAGACAGAAAGGTAACACCTTCTGTTGATCAAAAATATGAGCAATCCTTTCTCATCTTGAAAGAAAGAAAGAAAGAAAGAAAGAAAGAAAGAAAGAAAGAAAGAA
>JADRCH010000870.1:1747227-1779739 GCA_019843965.1 Rhynchomys soricoides | reverse complement strand
GAAAGAAAGAAAGAAAGAAAGAAAGAAAGAAAGAAAGAAAGAAAGAAAGAAAGAAAGAAAGAAAAATAAAAACTTGATGCAGCCTATAGCAGTTCCCAATCACTTATCCCTCGCCCTTCCACTACTGTCAGGCAAATCTCAAATATAATTCTAAAGTTACCATTTCAAACTCTTCCATTCTTAACAAGTGCAAGTCTGTTTACTGACAATTTCGCAGGGGTCCCAATGAATCAAGGACAACATTTACTTGGTAATCCAGCAAAAATGGAGATAAGAAGTTTCAGGCTCCTTTTACCCTTAGACATGGGAAAAGAAGGACACTTAGTTAAGGAGAGGACTTATGACCAGAAACTTGTAGATGTTGCTCTGGTGCTCATGAAATGGACATTGTGAAACCCAGGAGTTGGTACAGTCATAACCACAAGGTCATGACAGTAAATAGTACACAGGTGGAGTCATCCTCTCTTTATCTCCAGTACTCTACAAAGTGGGAAAACAACTTCAGGGAGATTTGTGAAGGCCAGTCTGGACAAACAGTCTGTAAGTGAGTAGCATGTCTGCATCCAGAGGTAAACAGAGATAGCCTGACTAGAGGGAATAAAGGAGACAGACCCAGGCAGAGAGGCTGAGCCTTGCACTCTGTCTTAGTCTCCATTGGAAGTGACACAAAGAGTCAAGGCCTGACAGAGTTGACCCTCACTCAAGTCCTTGAATACTAACTCAGTAATCATAATGGGTGCATCCTACATGTTAGAGGTACTAGCTACAGCAAGTAACACACTGCTGCAAAATTAGTCATTTTTTAAAGTCAAGTAAAAACAAGTGCCTATGGGCAGTTGAAACTGCAAGACTTTTTTAGAGCTCCCCTGGGTAACAACATCCCAGGAGATTTATCTCAAACACAACTGCTTTGACCTTTACTCAAACACTGAGTTTACCAGGTCTCCAATGGTCTCCTCCTTGCCAAACACAAAGGGCACAGCAGGCCTTTTGTCTCTCTTCTTCCGCCTTGTCCTCTAAGGCAAGCATAGTCTTTCCACTCCCTTCCTCTCACAGGGAGTTCTCCTTTGGCCTCTATCCAGCCATTTCTTTCATTTCCTTTTAAGGGCTTCTCATGTTCCCTGCTCACCCAATTTCACATTGGTGTGTAATTTAGATCTCTTCTTATACCATTGTGAATTAGGTTGAAGTATATAAAAGTATGGCTTTTATAGGCCCAAAGTAAATAACCACTGGTCTAATCTACGGCTTAGCCTAATTCACTACCCTGGTAGTAACGTAATTATTCATTGTTTCAGTTATTACATTTCTGGTTGACGCTAAAACTCATTTTTAAGTCTCGGTAACTCACAAAATCTTAGTGATCTCTTCTTGATGAGAGTGGTCTGCAAAGGAAAGGAGCAACTTACAGAAGGTTTTTATGCCTCAGTCTGAACAAACAGACTGCAGGATTTCTCACCAGTTGGGAAAACAGCCACTATCCATTGTCTTCCCACTTAGGGCCCTCCCATTGTTTAGCTGCCTTGCTTCCTTCTCTGGGACCCCTGAAAAACCTCCAGCATTACAGTTCTCTGAGACTATGCCATGAGACTGAAGGCAAAACTCTGTTCTGATTGATTAGAGTCCATGTTGCAGACACTGTTGAATATTTACATATTTCTACCTGCTTAAATAATCTAATTTCTAAATGTATCTATTTAGTTTAAACATATTTTCTGAGCTATAGAAACATGTGGTCGTGGGGATTTCCTACTAACCGCCCCCCCACACCCCCACCCCCAAGTGCCTGCTTGTAGTGTTCGAATTACACTCCTGTTTCCAGGCATCTGTGCTCTTGTGTGGTCTCTTTTAACACTGATTCTGGCCTTGGCTCTGAGATTTGTTTGAGACAATGAGACATTATTAAATATGACAGAAGCAGGGATCTAACTAATGCTTGTCCTCTTGGAATGATATCTCCTGGGCACAACTGCTATAAAGAAGCTTGGAATAAGCTCCTATGCAAAGACATGATGTGAAAGGCTCTGGAAAAGATCTGAAATATCCCAGAGTAACCTATTCCATCTGATCCATATGTCCTATTAGAAGCAGGCTTTTTGTTGAAACTAGGCCATGAGTATTCTCCAAGAGCACAGAACCCAAGAAAGTATATATGAGTAGAAAAAAAATTCTGTTAAAAGGAATTAGTTCATGAGACTATGAGAAGCACCAACAGCACAGGATCATCTGGCAAGGTGGAGATCTGGGAAGTCAAAAGCTCCAATATGAGTTTAAAGAAAACAGATATGGGGAATTTGAAGGAGGCCTTGAGTTCAATGGAAATCTCTCTTCTCCCTTTAGGTAGGCTTAGCTGAAGTCTGGGAGCTAGGGCTCAGAAAATCCACAGGCTATCAAGGTTACCTTGAGCCGCTGGTAACCCTGTCCTTTGGGTGCTTGTCTCAAGAATTTGAGAAATGACATTATAGACTGCAGAAGGTGAATTTTGAGAAGTTTATTCTAGATTTATAGGTGGGCACTAGAAAGACAGAGAGGAAGGACAGAGTTTTATAAACAAAATAGGTCTGAAGTAGGGTACCACTGAGCTGAGTTGAGGCTTCTTAAACACTTATGGCAGAATCAGTATATGTGTGGATAAGGATGACCTAGGTAGTTGTAGGACCTTAAAAGGTAGCCTGGTTTCTGGTTGAGCTAAGGTTTAAAACCCTGTGACCGGGCAGGGCAGGGGATCCCCAGCAGGGGGTAACTGAGCAAGGGACTGTAGGTGTTTTGCCATGCTCCTGGGCCCCAGGCTCCTGACATGAGGCCGCAGCTCCATAGGTCTGTGACCATCAGTAACATAAGGGCAACAAATGCCCCAAGCCCCTCCACAGATAGAGGTGTGGTCACGTACACTCAAGACATGCCCATTTTAATGAGGTACCGAGTGGCTTAGCCAATAAACTCCCCTTCCCAGCCACTCCTCCCTGCAAAAGGTATTTAACCTCAGGCCTGCCCTGAGAAAGTAAGGTATGGTTTTACTCATCGCCATTCTCCGCCATGACAATAAACGCCTTAAAACCATGGACTGTCTCTTTTCACCAGGATCCGCTATGGGAACAATAGAACAGACCTTGTGTCTAGTCTCCCACAGAAGGCTTCTCAGTGCTCCCAGCCACGGCCTCCACCAAGCCAAGCAGCTCACCGACAAATCAAGGGCTCAGTCCCTGGCAGGACCCAGCTCGGCTCCTCCCTGCCTTTCCCCCTCAGCCCCGGGCTAGACCCAGCCCCTGGGTCCCCACTCTGTTCTTAGCTCTCTCTTGGCATCCAGTGGTGCCTGGAATGCTCAAGAGCTTGAGAACCAGATTGTCCTGGCCTTGTTGAAGGTCCAAGATCCCCCAGCCATCTCCCTGTAGTCCCCGGGACCACAAGCCATGTTCCCCAACCCCCAGGCGGTGTCCCGAGGTTTCTCATGGCCAGACACCTGCCCGGCAGCTGTGTGGGATGAGCATGGTCAAACTTCCCTTGTTTTGCCTCCCACTAGTGGCCCGAGCCCTGGGGCAGATGCAGGCCCTATTTAACCCAACAGGCAGTCTAGTTAGTCCAAACATGAGGTAAGTGCCTCTTCTTAGTGATGGTCATGTCCTTGCTTACAGCTTCTAGGAATGGACAGAAGATGAGAGAGAATATGAAGCCAGCACACCTGGTTGGAGTTTCTGGCCTCCACCTAAGACACTGTCAACCCTGCTGCCTTTATGTGACTAGATTTTTATCTGTTTTCATCAGTTACTAGTGTTTCTAAGTTAAGAGTGTTCCTGATTCTAAGAACGAGGAAACTTAGGAGTATAGCTATAGCCTAAACACTGGAGAGCCAGGAGAAGCTAAGGTTTCAATCTGAAACTGAAGGCATATTAAAACAACTATCCCAACCTAAAGGCTATAGACCTGGAGTGATTTCCTCTTATTAGGGTGGTAAAATTTTTTTTTTTTTTTTTTTTTTTTTGTGCTGTTCAGATCTGAATGTATGAGAGGTACTCAACTTGAGAAATATCATTTTCTTTACTCTAGTGGTCCATTTCAATGCTGATCTCATTCAAATGACCTCACAGAAATATCTAGAAATATGACAATCGTTCCTTATCCACATGGATTCATTGATCTACTATTAACCATTGTGTGCAGATATTAAATGGAAAATTCCAGAAACAAGCAATTCAGAAGTTTTAAGTTACTCAGTATTCCAAGTGAAATGGTTGAATCTTATACCATCCATCATGATATTATCACCCTTTTGTCCAGTATAGGTCAAATGCATGTACTGCCTGGCTGTTAGGCACTGTAGACATGTAGGCTTTGAGAGAGAGGACTGTGAGCATTACAGTGCTTCATGTTAAGGTAAGCTTTATTTTGCTTACTAGTGGCCCCAAAGCAGGAGAACAGTGACACTATCCATCTGGGTATGCTGAAGAGGAGATGACCTTATGAAGACAAGGTCAAATACTTAACTTAATGAATTAGAAAAAAAAGTTGCTAAGAATTATGTTAAAATATTTTGCCCACAAAATTGTGAAAAAGAAAGCATCTCCTACTGCACTTGTGGTAAGTTAAACTTCAGCATTGGCCATGCATGTCCTTGAAAAGCACAGCACACATAGTTTTTAAGCTATCTATCACTTTGGAATTCACTTGGGCTCTCAGGACATGAGATTCCTAAGTCAAAGATAGCTAGTGTAATGTACCAAATGTCGGGTATCACAGAGCCTATTATAGCTTCTATGCTTTGGAGTCTTTTTATATATTAAAAAGTAACAGAAAATTATGCATGCTTGCTAAAAACTGACAAAGATCTATAAATTACTCAGGCCCATTCTTTAAATAGATGATCTAGTAAATGACATAACAATTCACTGACAATCCAAATCCAAAGTTCCAGATTTTCTGACATTCACAGTTTCCCTTCAGCAGTGCTTTCTAATTTTACCTATTAATTGCTTCTAGAGGACTCTGACATCATGGCTACTGCTCTTGATGGAACAGAGATGGCAGCCTATAAAGTCACTGTGTTATCACTTCTCTCTCCAGTGACCATAGTGGACATGGTCAATCTATCTAGGCTCTGGGCTCAGATCACCCAGAAACGTGGCCACATAAGTCTCCCCAGCACCTCATTCCAGGCATTTACTACAAATCGATCACATAGCATGCAGTTTATTTGCTATCCCAGTCTTGTGCCCTCATGATATATCACATGCATTAAAACAAAGGCCACATCCATGGTTACACCAACCCTTGATATCCCCACCCAAGTCAATTTATCTTCTACCTTTTAGAAAGAGCTCCAGATTAATCTCTCTAAAGTGCATTTGGAATGGTCTGGGCTGCAAACTTGTTCTTGCCCCAGGATTCAGAGTTGTTCAGTGTGTGGTAGTTAGAGCGACTGTGGAGATCGCTCTGATCACCTGTCCTTACTAGCACATATGTACTTTGTGGTGACACTTTCCGGTTATCCTCATGAAGAGATAAAGTCCCTTCCTTTGAATCTGAATTTGCCTGGTGAATTTCTTTGAATAGAAGTGATATTGTGGGGAGCTGGAGAGATGGCTCAGTAGTTAAGAGCACTGACTGATCTTCCAGAGGTCCTGGGTTCAATTTCCAGCAACCACATGGTGTCTCACAACAATCTATAATGGGATCTGATGTCTCTTCTGGCATTCGGGTGCACAAACAGACAGAGCATTCAGATAAATAAATAAATCTTTAAAAAAACAAAACAAAAAAACAAAAACAAAAGAATTTTTTTTTTTCTTGAGCATAGACCTCATGAAAACATAAGAGATTCCTGCTCTCTCTATTTCTTTCTCTCAAATCTAGGCCACCGTCTTTATCAAAGATGGGGCATGGAGCTAAGTCACCTAGATATGTCAGAGAATATAGTTAAAACGATGAAGGCTCCCAACTAACAACAGCTTACCACAGGTACATATGAGCCATAAGCACCAGTTCACAGACAGAGTTAGGAGATTATGGGTTACTTGTTACCATATATTGTGTGCCTTAGGTAACTGATACAATTGAGTGAGATAAAGAAAATGAAACAAACAAAAAATTAAAAATCAACCAAAACCAAAATAACAACAAGACCCAAACCAAACAATTGTATCAAAATTATGAAATCCCTTATAAGGCTATGTGACTACTGGGAAGCACCTACAAGTCCAACAACATTGGAACCTGCCCTTTCATCACTGCTTCAGGACAGAGTCTGCATCTGTAGCCCAGGCTCCTCAAAGGGCATTTACAGAATCAGTGGCCTCTGCAACTGGGAGCCCTGCAGGAAAAATGGCACCACATGAAAGCTGAGGAGATTGTGGTTTAAGGACATCACAGAAGGGTGAGTCAGAAACAACAGAAGGCACTGTGTGAGGTTTAAAAATGCCTTCAGATGGTTATGCAAATTAATAAATAAAAACTAACTGAACCGTTTTACTTCACAACTGAATTATAAAAGCCTATTCATAATTATTCAATATTTCATCTTTGTCTGCAGAAATAGAAAACTGAGTAACGTAGCAGCACAGGTGAGGTCATCGCGCGCATCACTTCACGCATGCGCACACTTCCACAGCCACAATTTCGAGCTGCTTAGTTCTCTCTCTCTTAGAGCATGAGGTTTCTCATTTCTGTCACATCAGCTGTAGAGATGAATCTCTCTTTCTCAAAGCGCATCATCACACAGATGATAGTTGACCTCCTTATAGGACAACGAATGTTTTGTAAAAAGTTGCAGCTACAGTTCTGTTCCTTAAGCTACCATGTACGTAAGGAAAGGAAAAGGTAGTCCCTCCCTTCCCCACCAAACAGTAAAGGTGAACTTGTGATAGGATGCAAAGGGAAAGAGTCATAGAATTTTTGCAGGTCCTGCCTGTAATGAATGTCCTTTTCTCCATCCCTTGACTCTTGGCTTGGACATATGTGTTGTTTTAGCCAGTAGGACATAAGCAAATGACATTCAAGGAAAAGCTTGATAGGAGTTTGCATGTTGACTCTTGCCCTTTTCTGCACACTTAGAGGTCCCAGATAAGCAGTTAATGGAGTTCAGGCTAGCCTTCTGGAGAAGGCAGGTACACAAAAGCCAAGGCACTTCAGCTTCAACCTGCCAAACCTGTGTGTAAGGTCATACCAGTGCACCCTGCCAGAGCACAGCTGCCAGTGTCCTGCAGCAGCACAGGAAGAGTTAGGCAAGAACATCTCTGAATGTCTTGGTTTAACAGCCTTAATTGCAAACCCACATAATTTTGAATCAGTAACTCACTATTGGTTTAAACTGTTAAATTGCATGGTAGCTTATTTATTTTATTTCATTTCATCTATATCTATCTATCTATCTATCTATCTATCTATCTTCTATCTTCTATCTATTTTGGAGACAAGGTCTGTTTGTAAGCCCTGGCTGTCCTGAAACTCACTATGTACACTCTGCTGGCCTCAGACTAACAGAGGTCTTCCTGCCTCTGCCTCCTGATTGCTAGGATTAGGGATAGCTTATTTATAAAGCAAAGGCTAATACAATAGTTACATCCACAAAAGATACCATATACAACACCAGAGGCTCATACTACAAGAGCCATCACAAACTTCAAAGGAATAAAAGGGGAGAGGCTGTCTCTTTCTCTGTCATCAGAATCCCAGAGCTGAAAGATGAGAATGTGAACAGGCTAAGAACAAAATCAAGTCAATACTTTCTCCCACATCTTAGAAAATGGGACAGGTGTGTTCTTCTAAGAACAATGGTCACAGTGATATAAACTACGTAGCCGCTCATATTTTTTTCTTCTCTCTCTCTCTCTCTTTTTTTTTTTAAATACAAGCAATTCAAATTGAATTCCACCTCAAATGGTTAAAAGGATTTTCCTAAACACTATGTATAAAGAGATGATTTGGGGGTCACATTTTCTTCATGCTTCAAAAATATTCATCCACGTTTCACTATTTTTTAAACCATGTATCCATTACATTTTTATTTGAAGTATTTCAAATAGGTTTTGACCGAAAATCTGCTAACTATGGCATTTGCTGCATTTATTGATTTGTTCCAGTTTGATGTAAAGACGAAGCTTGAGCTGAGTTGAAGACAGTGCTCATCCATTTTTTTGTTGTCTTTTTCTGCCTCGTTCCTCCTGGCCGTGATTAGGGTTCCGGGAAGGGAAGGGGTAGGAAATGGAGGTGATAAAACATTTTGCAATTTTCCAAGTGCTAGATATAATCTAAGATATGTACATTTTCTCTTGAAATAGTTCTTCCCATAACAATACACACTCTTATTAGAACTGTATTTTTGCTGACAGCCCAGAGGTGCTTCGCTCAGCATCCTGTGACAACACACACACACACACACACACACACACACACACACACACAAACACACACGAAGCATGCTCACATCTTTGATATAATGAGACTTTTATTTGCCTGTTTCCTCATTTTTATTTATTATTTCTTTACTTTAGATCTCCACATTCTTTCTTGAATGTGAACCCCCAATGGCTTTGTGTCTAAACATTTTAACCAAGTTATTTGAATTTTAATCTATGTCTTTAATCAGTCACATTGCTTTGAAAACAGTCTGAATAGTAAGTCAAATGGCTAAGATTTTGTTCTGTAATGTGAGTAAAGAAATTAATAGGATTTAGGGATTAGGTTGAATGCCTTCTTTTATGTGGTTTAGATAACATAGTTTCTTATTATGGCAGTCCTAACAATAGAGCATATAGTGTTTTTCAACAAGGTAAGACAATAGCTATATAAATATAAAGCATGTTATTCATATCTGTTGTATATTTAGTATTTAATTATTAATATTAATCATCTCGTCTTTCTTCCAGGGAGCTTAAAGCCCCATATATTTTACAATCAAAACTGTCAAGAATTATAACATTACTCTATGTGATCTCTATAAAAGGAGATATAAATGCCAATCAAAGGGGCCATTGGTTGCTTCATTTAAATTCAAAGAGTTTCTATCCATAAATTACATTAGTAATCTATATTCTTCTTCCTTAGTCTCAGAAGGAATCAAAGCATGAGAAGTCCTTTCATTCTTGTAACCCTACTTAAGGAGGCAGAATCCCTGCCAGGACTCTGCGATCCCATTTGTCCCACACAGCCCTAAACAGAGAACAAGGCCAACCTTGCTAGCTATCTCTGGACTCAGTGTCCTTGTATGCATGAGGGAGAGATAATGCAAGTGTGCGTGCTGAATTGACTCAGATGCTGTATCTATGTACTATTATCATAGTGTCCATCAGGTTAAAACTGCTAGGCCAGGTGGACCTTATTTCTTTCTCCTTTAGCTGAGAATGATGTTATTAATCGCTACATGCAGAGAAATGTCCTTTAAGATCATCTTAGCACAGATTCTATGTGAACTTCTAGAATTTTATGTGTGATAATGGGGTCCTGCCCATGCCAGCCTGATACCTACTTATAATCTATAGCAAGTAACATTTAAATGAAATCCACGAATGCATCCAATTTAAAGCATCCTTGATTAATCCATTTTGAAATGTCACGACTTTCTTCCAGACACTTCCGAAGAATGTGCTAACAAGCAAAAGCATTGACTGTCTGTTTCATGAACAATGTTGAAATGAGAAAGGTCATTCCCCCAGGATAGCAAAATTACCCAATTAGCTATAAGATGATAATTGAGGTAATAATAGTTTTTTTTCCTGTTTTCTTCCTATTTTCTAAGCCACCTGTATGTGAGTTATGAACATTGATCCCTATTGAGAAAAGGCAATCTTCCAATTGACTTGCAGCTCAGTCATCTCAGATGACAGGCTATGTGGAAGAATAGCAAGCAAACATCTACAGATTCATTGTCTGAGTGACATCCGTCTCCTGGGTGTGGCCTATGATTTTTTCCTTTTTCTTTCTACAATTCCTGGGTCTAATCAGAAGCACTGTGTTCCAGAGTACTGAATGTACATAGTAGTGTACTCTGAATAGCTGTAGAGGAGGAAGGAGAGGCAACATCTAAGTGACAAGAAGTGGAGTGCTGGTAGATCATTGCTGTTCTCCCCTCAAATCAAGTTATTCTAAACTACCATATTTAATAATCAATATTTAAATAATTTTATTATATAGATATGTCTGACACTGTTTAGCATAAAATAAACAGAGTAAACACATAGTCACTGTGTCCTGTTCCTGTCAGATAATCTTCTAGCACTAAGGAAAGAAAAATAAATGAAATAAACAAAGTCCCTGCTTATGTAGAAGCTACTATTTTAATTTAATGGAAGAGAAAACAAATAACAAGATACATCAAACACGCAGAATCTACATACTGAGAACATTTTTAAAAAACTAGCGGAGCTGGGAAATGTCTGACATTTTTACATCATGTCTAGGGAAGTACTTGCCGAGAAGAAAATATTTTGGTGGAGAGGTAAAGGAGGTGATAGCAGGAGATACATGGATACTTAAGAAAAGAATCCTTTGGCAACATTGAAATTAAGCCCTACCAGAGCATATGCCTGGGACAATGAAGGAATGATCCCAAATTTCGTCTTCCACAGACAGTCATCACAGTATTTCTTTCCCCGTGCAACCTTGAGGAGCTTTGTAGTCATGCCTATCTTTTATGAATTATAGCATTTTCACCCTGAACCTGGGAAGCTCTTTATAACTGCATGCACTTGCAGAAAATGGTAAAATAACAGATGTGACCCTATGATGTCCAGGCTAGGTCACAGAAATCAAGGTAGCTTCTGGCCATATTTTCTTCATGAGATGCTGGTCTTTGGAAGCAGTCCTCCTGCTGTGAGGAGACCAGTCTAAGTCATAAGGAATCTCAAGTGAAGATAGGCACTTCATTTGAGGGCCAGCTGCCATGGGGATAAGCCAATGCAGAAGTGGACCATTGACCTGAATTTGATCCTCCTCACCTACTCGCATGTGTGACAAAGAAACACGGGTTCAGTTATAGAGCTGAGTAAAATAAATGTTTATCACTGTATGTGACCATACCTCTGGGTAATGAAAACAAGTGAAAAAGGAGGTGTGACTAGAAGGAACTAGGTCCTGGGCAGTACTCTTTTCTCTTTAGCAGGAAAGTCACTGGACTACAATCAAATGCGTTCATTCCTGATCATTTTGTGACCAGGGTGTCACAAAAAGATCAGGCTCCAGGCTCAACATCCCCTTAAATACCTTCAAACAGAATTTTGTTTCCCAAAAAGGGAGTCTTCTTTTTACCTCATGATGACTTGCCATTAACAGACTGATCTCAACCACCCATGTCCCAGCACAAAATTTTAATATGTTTCTTTAAGGTAATTATCAGTTCTAAGAATCTAATAGAACATTGCCAAACACTGCCCCAGACTGTAAGAAGCATCTTCACCTCCATGCACAGGGAGTTGTCAGCCAGAATAGATGCCACAATGGTCATTTGGCATGAGAGAAGGGTTGACTTTCATGGAGGTCTCTTGAGAGGATTTTTCCTCTGGTGTAATAAGCATGCAGGTTGCTGACTTCTAAGGACTGCAGCATGGCCCATCTGTCATGGAGACATTTGCTTCATCCTGTAGGAGGACAGACAAGTGCAGTGCTAGAAAGAAAGCATTTTTCAATGCTGAGAGCCTCAGGAAGACAAACCTGAAAATAATCCATCATTGCCAATGTTTTAAATAGGTTAGCCCACTGGTGCGAGGGGCATACTCCGGCTTGGGGCTGAGCTTATGAAAGTGCTCATTTTATAATTCCCTGGGGCTGGCAGGTCTCAAGACATCGGCCAGGAAAAGTCGAGAGATGGCAATGGGTTAGTTAAATCATAAGCAAATAGATCACTGGCCTCTTCTCTACTTGGTAAAGTCTCTAAAAAGTGAGGATTACAGCCATATTCCCTGAGGACTCCTTCAGGAATTTGGAATTAAGGTATAAAATTAGCCAGAACAGGCCTTGCACCACTCAAGTTGTTCAAGTTGAGGTCACTCCTACCAGCAATAAATATCCAAATTTTCTATAATATGCCCAAGGGTAGAACTGAAGGAAACCTTTGGGTAAGTATATTCACAACGGGATGTGACAGACATCCTTTTGATCAAAACCAGTCAGAGAGATAAACATTTCTGGTCTCACTGTTTTATCAATCTCAGGACCACAGATAGCATGACAACTTGCTGAGAACATTTCTGGTGCCTGACATACATGTTAACCTCGAGAATTAGCTTCCCAACTACATTTGGGTGAAGAAAGGTAGTCTTGGCCCTGGAAGGTACCCCAAACATGTAAGAGAATAATGATTTGTTCTTAAATGTTGAATTTGTTTGTCTGGATTTTAAAGCTATCTGATCTCATCAGAGAGTTGTCAAATTTTTCTTAAAGAATCTGGTGAAACACTGTCAGGACTAAAATGATTCTTTGAGTTGTTTTCCTGCTTTATGAGTGTGAAGACAGAACCAAAGAAAAATTATATAATTTATACAAGGCGACTTGTGCTGAAGAGGCAGCGGAAGGCGGGCTCCAGACGTAGGGACTGAGGAAAAGCCGAGAGGTAAGAGCCTGCCTGCTTCCACCTGTGGCCAGAAACCCCTCCTGGGTCAAAAGGCCTCTCCATATACAAGTAGCTCAGGGAGAAAGCTACCAGCCCACTTGTGCTGAGAAGCCAGCAACAGGAGGACTCCAGACGCAGGGTCTGAAGAACAGCTGGAAGACAGAACTGGTCTCCCAGGAATATTGACATCTGAGCTTGAAGGAAAGACAAGCCACAGTCAGAGAAAGACCAGCTAACTCCAGAGATAACCAGATGGCGAAAGGCAAGGGCAAGAACACAAGATAATGAAGCCAAGACTACTTGGCTTCAGCTGAACCCAGCTCTCCCACCACAGCCAGCCCTGGATACCCCAACACAGCAAAAAAGGAAGACTCAGACTTAAAATCACTTATCAAGAGGATGATAGAAGATTTTAAGAAGGAAATAAATAACTCCCTTAAAGAAATATAAGAGAACACAAGTAAACAACTGGAAGCCCTTAAAGAGGACACACAAAAATCCCTTGAAGAATTACAGGAAAACACAATCAAACGGGCAGAAATACAGGAAAACACAATCAAACAAATGAACAAAACCATTCAGGAATTAAAAACAGAAATAGAAACAATAAAGAAATCACAAAGGGAGACAACCCTGGAATTAGAGATCATAGGAAAGAAATCAGGAGTCATAGATGCAAGCATCACCAACAGAATACAAGAGATGGAAGAGAGAATCTCAGGTGCGGAAGATACCATAGAAAACATGGACACAACAGTCAAAGAAAACACAAAATGCAAAAAGCTCCTAAACCAAAACATCCAAGATATCTGGGATGCAATGAGAAGACAGAACCTGAGGATAATAGGTATAGAAGAGAGTGAAGACTCCCAACTTAAAGGACCAGTAAATAACTTCAACAAAATTATAGAAGAAAACTTCCCTATCCTAAAGAAAGAGATGAACATAAATATACAAGAAGCCTACAGAACGCCAAATAGACTGGACCAGAAAAGAAATTCCTCCCGTCACATTATAGTCAAATACACAAAACAAGGAAGAATATTAAAATATTAAAAGAATATTACAAGGAAAGAATATTAAAAGCAGTAAGGGAAAAGGCAGACCTATCAGAATTACACCAGACTTTTTACCAGAGATTATGAAAGCTAGAAGATCCTGGGCAGAGCTCATACAGACTCTAAAAGAACACAAATGCCAGCCCAGGCTGCTATACCCAGCAAAACTCTCAATAATCATAGAGGGTAAAACCAAAATATTCTACGACAAATCCAAATTTGCACAGTATGTTTCCACAAACCCAGCCCTACAAAGAATAATACATGGGAAATGCCAACTCAAAGAGGGAAACTACACTCAAGAAAAAGAAAGAAAGTAATCTTTCAACAAACTCAAAAGATAGCCACACAAACAATATAAACAACATCAAAAATAACAGGAAATAACAATCACTATTCTTTAATATCTCTTAACATCAATAGTCTCAACTCCCCAATAAAAAGACATAGACTGACAGACTGGATCCATAACCAGGACCCAGCATTTTTCTGCATCCAGGAAACGCACCTCCGTAATAAAGACAAACACTACCTCACAGTAAAGGGCTGGAAAACAATTTTCCAAGCAAATGGCCCCAAGAAACAGGCTGGATTAGCCATTTGAATATCGGAAAAAATTGACTTTCAACCAAAATTCATCAAAAAGGATGAGGAAGGACACTTCTTACTCATCAAAGGAAAAATCTACCAAGAAGAACTCTCAATACTGAACATCTATGTCCCGAATGCAAGAGCTCCCACTTTCATAAAAAAAACTCTACTAAAGCTCAAAGCACACATTGTACCTCACACAATAATAGTGGGAGACTTCAACACCCCACTATCAACAATGGACAGATCTTGGAAACATAAACTAAACAGAGACACAGTGAAACTAACAGATGCTATGAACCAAATGGGTTTAACAGATATCTATAGAACATTTCATCCTGCATCAAAAGAATATACCTTCTTCTCAGCACCTCATGGTACCTTCTCCAAAATTGATCATATAATTGGTCACAAAACAAACCTCAACAGATATAAGAAGATTGAAATAATCCCATGCCTCCTATCAGATCACCACGGATTAAGGTTGGTCTTCAATGGCAACAACAACAACAGAAAGCCCACATACACATGGAAGCTGAACAATGCACTGCTTAATGATAAGTTGGTCAAGGAAGCAATAAAGAAGGAAATTAAAGACTTCCTAGAATTCAATGAAAATGAAAGTACAACTTACCCAAACCTATGGGACACAATGAAAGCAGTGTTAAGAGGAAAACTCATAGCTATGAATGCCTCCAAAAAGAATCTGGAGAGAGCATACACTAACAGCTTAACAGCACATCTGAAAGTTCTAGAACAAAAAGAAGCTAATACACCCAAGAGGAGTAGAAGGCAACAAATTATCAAATTAAGGGCTGAAATCAACCAAGTGGAAACTAAAAGAACTATACAAAGAATCAACAAAACCAAGAGCTGGTTCTTTGAGAAAATCAACAAGATAGATAAACCATTAGCCAGACTAACCAGAGGGCTCAGAGACAGTATCCAAATTAACAAAATTAGAAATGAAAGTGGAGATATAACAACAGACTCTGAGGAAATTAAAAAACATCATCAGATCCTACTACAAAAGTCTATATGCAACAAAATTGGAAGATCTGAAGGAAAAGGACAAGTTTCTCGACAGATATCAAATACCAAAGTTAAATCAGGATCAGATAAATCATCTAAACAGTCCCATAACCCCTAAGGAAATAGAAGCAGGCATTAAAAGTCTACCGACAAACAAAAACAAAAACAAAAACAAAAAAACCAAAAAACAAAAAACAAAAAAACAAAAAAAAAAACCAGGACCAGATGGTTTCAGTGCAGAATTCTATCAGACCTTCATAGAAGACCTAATACCAATACTCTTCAATCTAGTCCACAAAATAGAAACAGATGAAACACTACCCAATTCATTCTATGAGGCCACAGTTACACTGATACCAAAGCCCTACAAAGACCCAACAATAAAAGAAAACTTCAGACCAATTTCTCTTATGAATATTGATGCAAAAATACTCAATAAAATTCTTGCAAACCGAATCCAAGAACACATCAAGACAATCATTCACCATGATCAAGTAGGCTTCATCTCAGGGATGCAGGGATGGTTCAATATCCAGAAATCCATTAATGTAATCCACTACATAAACAAACTCAAAGAAAAAAAACACATGGTCATCTCGTTAGATGCTGAAAAAGCATTTGACAAAATTCAACTTCCCTTCATGATAAAAGTCTTGGAAAGATCAGGAATTCAAGGAGCATACCTAAACTTAGTAAAAGCAATATACAGCAAACCAGTGGCCAACATCAAACTAAATGGAGAGAAACTTGAAGCAATCCCACTAAAATCAGGGACTAGACAAGGCTGCCCTCTCTCTCCCTATCTATTCAACATAGTACTTGAAGTTCTAGCTAGAGCAATCAGGCAACAAAAGGAAATCAAAGGGATACAAATTGGAAAGGAAGAAATAAAAATATCACTGTTTGCAGATGATATGATGGTATAGTTAAGTGACCTGAAAAACTCCACCAGAGATCTGCTACAGCTGATAAACAACTTCAGCAAAGTGGCTGGATACAAAATTAACTCAAGCAAATCAGTAGCCTTCCTATACTCGAAGGATAAACAGGCTGAGAAAGAAATTAGGGAAATGACACCCTTAACAATAGTCACAAACAATATAAAATATCTTGGTGTGACTCTAACCAAACAAGTGAAAGATCTGTATGACAAGAACTTCAAGTCTCTGAAGAGAGAAATCGAAGAAGACCTCAGAATATGGAAAGATCTCCCATGCTCATGGATCGGCAGGATTAACATAGTTAAAATGGCCATCCTGCCGAAAGCAATATACAGATTCAATGCTATCCCCATCAAAATCCCAACTCAATTCTTTGTAAACCTAGAACGAGCAATTCTCAAATTCATATGGAATAACAAAAAACCCAGGATAGCAAAAACTATCCTCAACAATAAAAGGTCTTCTGGGGGAATCAGCCTCCCTGACCTCAAACTACAGAGCAGTAGTGATAAAAACTGCATGGTATTGGTACAGTGACAGGCAGGTTGATCAATGGAATAGAATCGAAGACCCAGAAATGAATCCACGCACATATGGTCACTTGATCTTTGACAAAGGAGCTAAAACCATCCAGTGGAAAAAGACAGCATCTTCAAAAAATGGTGCTGGTTCAACTGGCGGTCTACATGTAGAAGATTGCAAATTGATCCATTCCTATCTCCCTGTACAAAGCTCAAGTCCAAGTGGATCATGGACCTTCACATAAAACCAGATACACTGAATCTAATAGAAGAGAAAGTAGGGAAGAGTCTCAAACACTTGGGCACAGGGGAAATGTTCTTGAACAGAACACCAATGGCTTGTGCTCTAAGGTCAAGAATTGACAGATGGGACCTCATAAAATTACAAAGCTTCTGTAAGGCAAAAGACACTGTAATCAGGGCAAAACGGCAACCTACAGATTGGGAAAAGATCTTTACCAATCCTACGTCCAATAGAGGGCTAATATCCAATGTATACAAAGAACTCAAGAAGCTAGACTCCAGAGATCCAAATAACCCTATAAAAAAATGGGGAAGTGAGCTAAACAGAGAATTCTCAACTGAGGAAACTCGAATGGCCAAGAAGCACCTAAAGAAATGTTCAACACCCTTAGTCATCAGGGAAATGCAAATCAAAACAACCCTGAGATTCCACCTCACACCAGTCAGAATGGCTAAGATCAAAAACTCAGGTGACAGCAGATGTTGGCGAGGATGTGGAGAAAGAGGAACACTCCTCCATTGCTGGTGAGAATGCAAATTGATACAACCTCTCTGGAAATCAGTTTGGCAGACCCTCAGAAAAATGGACATAATACTACCTGAGGACCCAGCTATTCCACTCCTGGGCATATACCCAGAAGATGCTCCAACATGTAATAAAAACACATGTTCCACTATGTTCATAGCAGCCATATTTATAATAGCCAGAAGCTGGAAACAACCCAGATGTCCCTCCACAGAGGAATGGATACAGAAAATGTGGTACATTTACACAATGGAATACTACTCAGCTGTTAAAAACAATGACTTCATGAAATTCGTAGACAAATGTATGGATCTTGAAAACATCATTCTGAGACAGGTAACGCAGTCACAAAAGAATGAACATGGTATGTACTCACTGTTAAGTGATTATTAGCCTAAAAGTTTGAAATACCCAAGAGTCACTTCACAGGAACAGTAGTACTGAGTACAAGGTCCCAGATGGAGGGCTTGGAGAAAGGACTGAAGGAGCTGAGGGAGTGTGCAGCCCCAGGGAGGTAGCAACACTGGCAACGGCCTGACCCCCCATACTTCTGGAGATTGATCCACCAACTAAAGAATACACATGGAGGGACCCATAGTGCTGGCCACAAAGACTGCAGAGGAGGGTCTTGTTACCCGTCAGGGGGAGGAGAGGCCCTTCGGCCTGAGGGTGTTATATCCCCCAGTATAGGAGAATGTCAAGGAGGGAAGACGAGAGTGGGTGGGGGGTGTGGTGGGGACGTGGGTTGGAGAATATCCCCATAGAGGCAGGGGGAGGGCAGAGGGAATGGGGAGGTTCCAATGGGGAGATCTGGAAAGGGGGAAACATTTGAAACGTAAATAAAATATGAAAATAAAAAAAAATAATTTATACAAGGCTTTATGAGGACCTAAAATGGTAGAGCTTATATCCTAGAGTTTACTGTAGATGCAGAAAAGATGGAACAGCGACTCCAACATCACAAATGTCTGCACTTGACATAGAAAAGGCACTCAACAATGGTGGTTTGTCCACAGAGGGGTATAAGGTTTTAATGGACCAGGATTTCTCTTAAATCTCAATTACTTGGCAACATTAGATTCATTTAAGCTAGCTGAACGGAGAAATGTTGGATTCTAAACAGGTGTAAGATGTTTAATTTTTGATTTTTATTTCTAAAACTCTGGACTATTTACCAATTACTGGTAGTCTGTTCTTTGTTCACTCTGCAGATGCCCCTGTACATATTTCTTGGCTGGCTTTCACTATGAATAGAGTAGATGAACTGCTTAGCTTCCTGTTAGGGTACAGAATAGCCGAGCAGTCCAAACAGTTGAGGTAGCTCACCCGCTAGACTTAAAGATCAAACACATGGCAAATATTCATAACCAAGAAAAGCCAGGCATCTCCCTTAGACTGAATGGTGTGAGTCTGACAGTTATAATTGCTGCTCAGCATAGGTGAAGTATAGGATCCCAGGCATTCTGATCAGTTCTTGAGAGTACGGTAAGCTTTGGCACAGATGAGAGGAAAGGGGATAATTACTGAGGCAGGTTTGAGGGACTGATGACTCCGATCAAGCAACTATGTAGGCCAAAGAAGACAAGGAGGAAAGGTAGATCGTCAGATGGTGTATATTATCAGCTGTGGAAAAACCCATAAGGACACAGCAAGACCTTTAATCTTCACTCTGAAAAATAACTGGAACGTGAATGATAGTCAATGTGCAGCTATGGCCTCTTTCATCCTTCTCACATGCAATCATCAGAGATGCTCAGGACTTTCTCCTTCATGACACTCCCTCCCACTCAGAGCAACAGTTCTGCGGGATTGAAATATGGTGAGGCTCTTAGGATACAGGTTGTCAAATGTGAGGGATTAGGTGTCTATAATGATTTTCTCAGGACATACTCCAGCGGCTAACAGGTCAAACGAATACTCCATAAGTAATACATCAAAAAAAAAAAAAAATGAACTTCAAGTGCATACATTTCTCTGGCTGCCTGTTTGTGGATGTATTCTCTATGAACTAAAACTAGAAGACAAGCATATTAGAATACATTTGGCTTCAAGAAATGTGTGTGTGTGTGTGTGTGTGTGTGTGTGTGTGTTTTATGTATATTTGTCTATGCCATAGCTGTTTTAAGTCAAATTCAAATATGCTAATCATGTGTAGGTGGAGGGAGCTTTCAGTTATTTTGTGAATGAAGTGTTCAGGTTTTAAATTCAGCACACTGATGACCATAAAGTCAAAAGTTTAGTCTAAATATTAAATTGAACTACAGGTCTTGCTTATTGGCCTCCCCCAGTTGGTTCTCTTAGCTTCTTAATTTTAGGGTCCCTCTATTCTCTGCCACTTTGCTAACCGTTTGACTTGGTGTGAACAGACTAAGACAAAAGTGAAGACCTGACAATTTCTAGCTTAGAAATAGAGACTGTGTATGTTCCTGCTCTGTCTCCTGGAGTCCTTCTAAGCTACCACGTGAAGATGTTCAGCTAATCTAGGGATGCGCCACCACATGGCGCATAGACCATTGTCTCACCTTAGATCGCTGAACAGCTTTCTGTGAGAACATTGCCAAGATTAGCAAGCCTGTCTGACCTATCCACTGACCTTAAGTACATGAGCAAACTCAACTTAGACCATAAGTACCAGCCAGGCAGTCTGAAGCTAATAATAAATGTTAGTGCTTTGATCCATTGCATTTCAGGTTCTTTTTACATCTTGTTTTGGTTTTATTTTTGCATAACAGCCAACTGACAAAAAGCATACTACAGCTATATATTATTGTCCCCTGTAGTTTTAGGGTCTGGCTATCTAGTCCAGGCTGGTCATGAAGTCATAATCTTTCTGCCTAGTCTTCCAGAATGCTGGAATTGAAGTCATATAGCACTCTTCCTAGTTTCTGAGGGTTTAAAATATGCTGATTTCTGTTCCACTTCCTCCCTCACCTAAGATCCTGTTAAATCTGTCTGGGCTTTGTTTCCCAGGTGATTCTGAAGTACAGCCAAGATTATAAACTTCCTAGCCTAGAAGTTCTGTTCTGACTCTTCAGAATATTAAGTGGGATATTTTCCAACTTATATCTAGATAATTTGATATATGTTTGCTTTTGCACAGATATCACACGAAGAATAAGAACACGTCTTCGAACATGTAAAATAACTCTCCAATGATCTTTCCAGGCAATAACACAGTAATTTCTGTGCCTAAGTCAAACATGCAGGGATGTAGTTTATGAGGTAGGTGAGAGAGCTTAGCCTTTAAGGTCTCTTTGCCTTTGTTGTGGATGCTAGCTTGAAAACATCCAAGTTTTGGCTTAATATTTAGATTGGGGCTTTGGCATATAAGTATATGAAAATAGTAGCTCTTTGGAAGAGAAGGCAGAGGCTAGACATTAAGAATATTACACTGTTTATACTTTCTAATTATGTGTCATAGCTGGCTTGGGAGACTGTGATCTAATGGAGAGGAAGAAGACTCAATGCCTCAATGCTTTTTTTTTTTTTTTTTTTTTTTTGCATAAGATCGGTGGAGCAAATCCCGCAGTGCCCCATCCACTGAGCATGTACTTCCCAAACTGCTGTGGGTATTGGCTGCCATCTTCTGACTTGCCTTCTTTCTGGAGAATTGCTTCCAGCAGACAGAAGCCATCTGCTGTGAAACACCGTGTGTGTGTGTGTGTGTGTGTGTGTGTGTGTGTGTGTGTGTGATGTTTACATCTTATGCTGCACCTGCAGGCAAGTTGTAGGTGACAAATGTTTAATAGACACAAAGGCCTGACCCAGTTTTCTCAGTCTGGGACAAACTTCCGGTTTGATTTAAACTCTAAACCTCACAGGAGCAGACTCTGCCTTTGTAAAAAGCTTTTATTCCCTGACTTCTTCCCGTGCTCCACTCTGCTTCTTCTTCTCCCTGTAGTCCTTGCTACATCTAGCATCCATGCTCTAGACTGCCATCTTAGGTTCCGCTCTTAGGATACACAACCTAACAAAGTCTTTCGGAAAAGTCTGTGGCAATCCATCACATGCTGCCTCAAAATGACTCTGTATCAATTCTTCTTTCTCATCGGCTCCAAGGAAGACGCAATTCTCCCTCTCTGTAGTTCTACACTATATAGTTCACCTTCACAAAACCTGGGCATCATTGTGGCACTCCCATCATAAAGAGTCCTCTGCCTCCACCCCTTCTGATTCCGCACATCCCAGGTAGCCCCATCTTAGGCAGGTTCCAAGTGAACTCTCTGGAAAACACTCAAGGTCACATCCGAGCACTCTTGTTTGGATGCCTTCCTTCTTTCTCCAACACACACTGATCTTTTTTACTTCCTTCTTCCCTTAAAATCACCCAAGGAGTGTTTCCTGCCCTTTATGTGTAGAGCATCCTTATGTGCTCTCCTTTTGCAGGATACTCTCCTTCACCTTTTGTTTTAAACATGTGTCTTTTCTCCCAACTCAAGTAGTAGATCTTTTTAATAAGAAACTGCATTTCTTAAAACCTCTTTCCCATAATACCACATTCAATAGATGTGTATTGACTAATGAGGTAGAAGGAAAAGTCAAGTTATATTTATGCTTCTCAATGCAAGGGATATACAATCTACCCTTACTGTCAGAGAACAGAAAAGGTTAACTAAGTGTTTGGGACTTGCCATTTCACATTATCACATTTTAACAATTATGTTCTCTACAGTAAGGACACAGTGGTCCGAAATCCTTAAATGCCAGTTTCTGAGTTCATTGTGGAAATAGATACATTTTTTTCTTGTTGGTAAAAAGTACTGTTGCTCCACGTAATAACTTTAACTGTGATGGAAATGAGGCAGGACAAATCAATTTTTAGCCCTTGGCAAGTTAAGTTTATCAATACACAAAGCAAACAGCAATAGAAACTGGTAGTTAATATTATAGGTTTATTCTAATATTGAAACACCTTCCTTCTCTCTTTCCATATTAAATTTAAAAGCCTATAATTAGCATGGTTTATTCAACCAATGTAAAGGTCATCTCCATACCATTAAGAACATCTTATTATTCAAAGGACAGTGTGGGCAAGGGGTAAAATGTAAGACTAATACTAGCTAGTGGGATGTGGTTTTACTTCTGTTCAGTTAAGATTGGTTGAAAATCAGTCTCAGAAACAGTTATGGAGCTAACACAAAAGAAATTAATACCTACCTCAAATTACCCTAAGAATTTCCAATCTAAAGACTAGATTATTTTAAGTTTCCTCTGTAAATCTGAGTAGCCAGAGGCTTTAATATAATTGTAACCTAGCTCTCCATCCCTCTATGACCTATGAGAGATTTTTATCTATGTCATAAGTAGAAAGGGACACAGATGGTACAGCCTGAGAAAGCAACTTTAGACCAAAGGAATAGAGATGGCTGAGACAGACAGCATAAACAAGGTCGGTGTGGAAAAGGCCCCCAGAACCAACAGAAGCGTGTGACAAACTGGGGAGGCAAAAGGTCATTGTAAAGATGAGCTAGCTGTGCTGGATCTGACACTCAGTGGAGCAAAAGCTAAAGATGAGACAGTCATACAAGTGGATCCCACGATCTGAAGCTTGGATACCTAGAATAAAAGAGGCATAGATAGTAGACATAGGAAGGAAATAAGAAGGGCGATAATGGCAAAGCACATCCTATACTTGAGACCCCTAAAAGCTGGTCAGTAAGCCTTCCAGCAGAATTTGAAGAAAGACTTAGTACTTGGCGTTATTTAACTAAATGCAACATCTGATTTCCACAGTGACACCATTGTGAGTACAGCCACAGAGCAGCAGCCTTATCTGAAAGACTGTGTGAAATGTACTTTCTTGTCCTCCACCTGAGCTACTGACTTACTAGTTCTCAAAGGATTCTATGCATGCTGGCTGGTGTTTAGGAAGTAGTAGACTAGAAAGCTGATGGAATCAATCACAGGGCAGTTACACACATGAATCCACAGCAGTTTTGATGGCATGTACAGAGAATTTGCACAAACCTAAGACAGACAACATCCCAGCATGAAGATAGGGGAGAGTATCCTGAAATACCACCACCAGCTGAGGAGATATTGAGATTTGATAACTACTAGGAGAGGGAAAATCCATTTGCTCTAATGGTGTGAAACTTCATGGGTCTACCAGGTCCAGGGCAGGCTCCAGTCCCAAGACTAGTTGGGTAACATAAACTGAACTCATTAAAAGAGAGAAGAGAATAAAACAATTCAAAGTTGGGTGGGCTGGCAGGTAAAGATGGAAAGGTTGGATACAGGGGGAACAGGTGTCATGGGGATCAAAATGCACTGTACAAAGTTGTCACAGGAATTTGTAAAAGTATTATTTTTAAAAGAAAGTATATGTCCCAAAGGGGAAAAAATGTTTTCATAATGGAAAATTCCTTCAGAGGCCCAAAAATCAAGCAATAAACAAAAGATCCTCAAAGGAATTTGAAAAAATTTACAGTGCATTTCATCACAAAAATCAAGAAAAGATAAAATTACTTGTGCACTTATCTTAGACTGTCTTTGACAGAGTGTTAAATACTGTGTGAAGATACAAGTTAGAGTCAGTAGTCTCAAAAAAGAGTCTTTTGTTGGTGAATAAAAAATTGATTTGTTTTAACAAAATCAAATTTTGCTCACTTTGAGAGCACAGACAGAGACACACATACAGGCACGTGCATGTGCATGTGTATGAATGTGTCATGATGCATGATAATAACCTAGCAGTGACCAAGCTTTCAGCTGTGCTTTGGCCTCTTTGCCAAGAGTGTGCATCTTTAATCACATACCAAATGGACAAACCATCCATCTAAGAAGCTGCAACACAATAAATACTAACAATCTGTATTGGGTGCCAGAAGGAAATACAGAGAAACTCTGCCCTTGCTCACCTATAGTTTATCAACTTTATTATTTCTCACACAAATATTGCATTAGGTTGTTTTAATAACTTTCTTCCAGCAAATGAATTTCTCTTGAATGTAGACTAATAACAGGCAAGAAACAAGTTCTCTCTGGTCCCCAATGCTGAGAGAAAATTACTTCCACACATTATAGCACAGTAATGGCAGCATTTAGTATAAATCCCATCATCAGAGTGATCACATAATGATCTGGAGAGTGCCTATTTCCACAGAACACTGAGCTAGGCTCATAATTTTGGAGAGAAGTGTTTGGCTTTTGTGCAAGATACTAGCTAGCTATCTGGGAACTCTCTATTGTTTCTCTTACTTGATGGGACTAGGGGCATGCTGTCAAGGAGTCACCTCTCTCCGTTTATTTTGATTCCACACAGAAACCCATTTGCTCCATTTCAAGGCAGAGAGGTCTTTGTCTGCTGAACAAGTTCTTTTTTGCAGCCTCCTTGACAACTGTCTTACTGTTGTTCTAAGGTTTGGTGAAATCCCTATTGTCCTACAGAGAATGTTGGCTCTGAAGCCAAAGAAAAGCAGTACACTCATAACTGCACAAAAAAGCCTGGCAAGAGAAACTCAGGGCTGTTTACTCTCTTCTCCAAGGCCATAGTGACTACTGTATTTAGTGGCCAATAAATACTAGCTCTCGTTATTGTATGGTAGATGTCCTTGATGGTACTACACAAATGGAGAAGTAGAAAAAATGGCCTGGTCTCAATGCGTTTCCAACATTTCAGCCAGGCTTCCTTGATTAAATCATTAAACCCTCAACCCTTCCCCTTGCCTTAATAAGCAGGGCTAGGAGGTTATAATTTACTTAGGTTCTTTTCATCTAAAATAGTCCCTGTACTCATACACCCTTGCCAGAGTCCATGATGCTTTCCTGCTTCTGAAATTAATTATAAACTGCTTATAAAATTAATTACAAAGTACTCCCTTGAATAAACCAAATGAACGAAACTTATAGTAATGTGCAGTTCCTTTCTGCTAAAGTTTGAAAGTTTAATCTTTTGTTGAAATAGGATGTACAATCAGGAAAATGATATACCAACGTTTTCACAAATAAGAGCTTCCATTATCAACATCTACATGAAAAACTAGAACCTGGCAGGCAGCATTGCAGGGCTTCTAACCATGTTGTGATCTTTAATTCTGTAAAGAAAATATTTTCAAAGATGCTGGTGCATCCTGACACTCCAGGAATGTAAATCAGTTCAGCCATTATGGACATCACCATGGAGATTTCTAAAAAAGTTCAGACAGGAGTGTGTATGATGGATCAGTATATAAAGGCACTTACGCCAAGCCTAAGAACCTGACCCAGATCCCTGGAACACTTAGGGTGGAATGAGAAAACCAACTCTGGGAAGCTGTCCTCTGACCTCCAAGTGTCAGCATTATACACAGATGCAGGTACACATATACACATGCACACTAACATGCATATACACACGCGCACACACATGCATGCAACAATAAACAACTAAATAAAAATAGAACTAACATGTGAGCCAGCTATCTGATCATGGCTGGGTGTATTCCTCAAGGGATTAACCAGCATTTAGAAGAGATAGCTCTCTCAGAAAAAAAAAAAAAAAAAAGAAGAGATAACTGCACATCCTTGTTTATTGAAGACTAGTTCACAACAGACAAGATATTGAACCAGCCAAGGTATCCATCAACAGGAGACTGGATGAAGAAAACACAACATGCGTATATATGAGTTTGTTTGTGTGTGTATGTGTTGTGAGTATGTGTTTATAGTTTATATTATATACATATGTTATATATATACTGTAGTTTTGCTCAGCCATAATAAAACAAATTTACAACCTTGGCAGCAAAGTAAATGGAACTGGAGATCATAATGTTAAGCAAAGTCTCACCAAGACAAGGTGATTAATATGGAGATGGAGGGCATGAAAGTAAAAGGGGACTCTTGGATGGTATGAAGAGCAGAAACAGGATGTGGGTAAAAATGATCAAAGTATATCATATGTGCACATGGAAATGTCATGGTATAAACCATTTTTCTATAAAATTAAGATAAGCTAACAGAAATGAATGGATCTGTTATAAGCACACAAGAATCTTTTTGGCTAGAAGTTTGGCTTCTCATTAAAAATGATGCCAACAGGAGCAACAGAAATCAAGGTAAGTAACAAAAGTCAATAAAAAAGCATTCCAGATGGAAAATGTAAAAAAGATGGACTGAGATAAATAAGCTTCATGTTGAAAATCTCCAGAAAGCCAGGTTCTAGCATCCTATGATGCCTACATTAATTGATCATCTGGAAGACAACCTAAGTTAGACTAAGCTTGTATCTAAATGCCTATTGCTGCTGTGGCTTTCAAGAGGTCCCCTTCTTGAGCCCCACTGTGCTGAGGGCAGCCACATGTATTTTTTACAGTTTGCTTCTCAAATTTCAGCACTTTTTCCCTCTGCCTGCCTGGTGGAAACATTTTCAATACAGACAGACCACATGTGCACTGGGAATGGCAGTCCATGAGCTGAAGCAGACAGATTGGCCTTTTTTGTTGTACTGTTGTTTGAAACATGCTCTATGCTATGTTCCAGAGGCATTTCAAATGCATGCACATTGCCCCGACACCTCTACAGTAACTTTAAACATAAAAAGACTCCATTAACATCCCACTCTCACAGCTTCGACATCTAAAACCATATCTAAGAAAAATAGTTTGAAAATATAAATCTTTTACTTTTTAACTTATGGCTTGAGCTTTAAAAAATTAAAAGAAAAAAAGAAAGCAAAGCATCTTTAGATTCTTGTGAGAAGAAAAGGACTGAGAGCTTGCTGGAGATGGCATTCCTCTGAATGTGGAAAAATACAGAGTGAAATAAATGTCTTCTCCCAGTTGCCCCTCCTGCTAGAGCTGTAGAAACAGGATAGAAGCAGAGATGGGGAGGGGAGACAGAAAGGAAAAAGGGCAAAGCAGGCTGTATGAGGGTCTGTGTCTGACTGTCCTAGATCCTTGGGCTGCAGAGCAGTGAGTGCTCACATGAGACCTGCTGATATCTGTCTATTTATTGGCATTATCTCCTCCCACCAACTTCTTTCCCACTGAAACTAAATCACGAATTCCTTTGGAGGGAGATGTGTGCACCTAACCTAGGGAAGAGTGGACAATTGAACACTAATTCCAGAGTAGCCAATGAGGCCCATTTTGGACCTAGAAACGAGGACTGAGGACTTCATCTGCAAAACCAGAAAGGTTGTTTGTTTTGGTTTGTTGTTGTTTTGTAAAATTTTCTTTTCTTTTAACAGAGAGTAAACTTATTTTGTTTGTTTTGCAAACCAAATGCTGGAGAATCTGGAGAATTTGAGAGTGAACAAGAAGTGACTTCCTGGGCATTTTCTCAAGCACAGTGAGGGAAATGAGCCTTTTTGGGCTTAGGTTAATGAGAAGAAACCCAGGAAATCTGTCATCAAGGGAAAGAAACGTATAGCTTTCTATTGGAAATTCTAAGAAGATAATCCACTGGGATGTTTGTTTACAGCAGCCAGGTCCTATATTGGCAAAAACAATCAGGAGCTCCTAATTCAGCTTTGTTCAAGGACTCTACCAATGGCACAAGAGAAGGGTTTTTGGTGTGTTTTTTGTTTGGTTATTTTTTGGTGGTTTTGTTGTTATTGTTGTTTTGGTTTGAGATTTTTGTTTTGTTTTTAGTTGGTTAGTTTGTTTTTATTTCATATGTACGTGTGGGTACCTACATCTATGTATGTGAGTTCCTAAGACTCTCGGAAACCTTAACTTCCCGGAGATCCCCGAGTGAACACATGGAGTCAGGGATTGATGCAAAATGCAAGAGGAATTTATTGATCCAGCATGCTACGGTCATCCTGCACACCAAGGAGGGAGAAAGACCATGAGCAGCCCATTCAGGGACCTTTTATATGGTTTTAAGAGCAGCAGCCATTAGGCACAATGTGATTGGCAGAACAGTGTGACTTTTAAACTGATAGATCTTTAGAAAATGAGGTAGCAGGGTTTTTAACCATCCCCTCCCTTCCAGCCTACAGGCTCTCTAACCTGTTTCTTCCAGGAGGGGAGGGGTGTCCATGTGTTTGGGGGCCCCAGTGGAATATTCCAAAGTTCCTGAGCTGATTTCTCACCATGGGAAGCCAGAAGAGGGTATAGGACACTTAGAACTGGAGTTATGGGTGGTTGTGAGGTCACCATGTGGTGTTGGGAACCAAATTTGAGTCTTCTGCAAGAATAGTAAGTGTTCTTAACCACTGAGGAATTTTCCCAGCTCGGGGACTATCTTTAAGATTTTTCAACTCAAACAACAATCACTCTTTGTCACCACCATTGAAAAAGGAAGACAGCAAACATCATAACTAGAAGTCATATCAAGAATTACAGACACAATCAGAGGATGCTGGGGTAGAGTCAGTGGCCAATGATGGTATGAACAGAGGTAGTCCCAAAATCCTCTAGGAGAAGACAAAAGGTACCAAAGAAATTCTTGGTGGATCCCTTCCTTCCATTCCACATGTGTAACCTGAATCTAGTTGCCATGCTCAGAACTATACAGAGAAAGGAACCCTAAAGAAAGGAACGGTGGCCTTCAACTCAGGCAGTGGGAGCATACGCCTTTAATCCCAGAACTTGGGAGGCAGGGAGGCAGAGACAGGTGGATTTCTGAGTTTGAGGCCAGCCTGATCTACAGAGTGAGTTCCAGGACAGCCTGGAGAAACCCTGTCTCAAAAAAACCAAAAAAAAAAAAAAAAAAAAAAAAAAAATCTCTTCAATGCCCATATCAATCCAATATGTACATCAGAGAGGTAATATTTTGAAACAGAAGAGAGGAATTGTCTTAAAGATGTGGCCTAAATGCAGTCAGAAGTCAGCCACAGAGAAGACCCAGGAGCATTGCTTGTCTGCATGCCAATGTGGTCACACCACAGCAGCTTCAGGAGCCCTTTTGGTGATGAGGAAAACTGTTGCCTCCTCAAATTCCCATCTTTCTAGTAAAGGTGTCCATCCTATGAGGCTGGAAGATTCAGTATATAGAACCAAGCATTCTCTAGCATGGGCTGGGAAAGCATGTTTCAGCCTGGACATAAGGTGTCCTCACCCAGCCTCTTTAAATAACCAAAGCTATTTAAGAACCCCCTCCCATCCCTTGCATCTGCATCTTAATATTCAGTACTCCAATATCCTACAGTATTTCCCACAGTGCCTCCTGCAGCTCTGTTCTCCATTTTATATTGGTGCCATTGAAAAGGGAAGAAATTATCCTCCATTCTATGCTGGTTCTTTTCTGTACATTTCTCAGAAGTGAGTCACCTCTGACCCTGCTTTGAAATAGTCAAAGATGATGGGAAGTTCCACAGCAATGTTTCTTGCTGACTTTCAAGAGTTCTACTCAAGGATAGAACATCACTTGGTAGCTGGTTAGATGCAAATTCTTAGGACTCCACCCATATCTACTAAGGAGAAATTACATTTTGGATTACTCAAACAAACCATCCCACTTCAGACCAATTCTAGGCCATGAGTGTTACATTTGAGATATGATGCTTCTAGAGACCCAGGCAGTCCCTGCTTGTTCAGTTGCACCAAAGGTTGACAGTATCTCAGGATAGAAGCCTTAACATTCCATATGCCAGTGCCTCCAGTAGCTTCTGGTCAGACCCATCAGTCATACAGCAAAGCCTGAGTTCATTCTAGTTACTGAGATAACTTGCCAAGATTGGGATACTAAGTTCTCCCTCTGTGGTCCCAGACCTTCCTGCTGTATATTTTTAACATGAAGAAATAGAGGAGGAAAAATACAGGGGCAATTTCAGTGCAGTCAACTTTTACCTACCTATCCAGAAAAGGTGTATCCTTCCAGAGAGTGGGAGTATTATCCAGTTGTACTAGTCTGAGCGGAACAATATTCCTGACTAGAATGACAATCTTATTTCTAGGTTCTTCATGTTACTCAAGATGTGGGCCATGGACTAGTAGTATAGCATCACCTGGGAGCTTGTTAAAGCTTCGATCTCAGGCTTTATCCCAGATATACCAAGCCCAAATCTGATATTTTCCCCAGGAACTCAGTAACTTGGTATACTCATTAATGTTTGAGAAGAGGTCAGTTTACACATGGTTCTCAACCTAGGCTTCAAGTAAGAATCATTTGGGAATATATTAGGAACACTCTGTAGACTATTATTTAAATTGGTATAGAGTAAGTCTTGGAAATCAGCAATTTAAAAAAAATTCCCAGCTATTTCTAATGTGAAGCTTATATTTCTAGGTAGACCAACAGACTTGGAAATACCAGATCTTTGGATTGAAAAATTGTACCTGGATTAAAGGCATAAAACAGGAGAAGTAAGTGTTCATATCAAACACATTCTAAATTGAGCTCATTTGAATGTGTAAGTAGCACTGAAAATATGCTTCCAGTAGGCCCTTCTCTTGGCCTGTTGGACTCTTCTATAAGAGAACACCAAGATGAGTAATGATAAATTTATGTGCTTTACAATTCCTAACATACTCATGTATTCCATATCTATTCAGGGCTGCTTTTTGCCCTGAAAACGCAACTGAAAAGAAAACGTTTGCGTCAAGTTTCCTTGTGTTTTATAAAAAACACCACCCACCCTGGTATATATCTACTCATTATGGTAGGGTCTGTATGCTTTAATAACCTCTGATGGGTCCTATTTTGAGTGCCAATGCATTGGGGACCACATTTCTAAAACCAGGAACACCCAAACCAGAGCTATTCTTGTGACCAACAATGAAAATTGAATCTTCTTAAGTTTATTTAATTCATAGAGGATTCCAAAAGAACGATTATGAAAATAAAAATCAAAGGGGTACATTGAACACATGTGTTGATTTGGATAAATGTGAAAACTAAGATACATTTGGTTTTTAAAGACAGAAATTTGTAATAGGACATCAGGAGAGGAGAATCAGGATTCTGACATAGTTAAGCTTTCCGTGGGATTTGGAATTGACTTACACTAAAAGAAAATATCTACACAGAAAATTCACTTTGGTAGTTTCTCAGACTCTGCATGAACAATTTATAAGATTTCATCCTTTCTCCAGCTCTGATCAGACTTAGCTCTGTGAGGAAAGACCTAGAGGCTAATAGATAAATAATTGGTAGTGTAGTATTGCTGCTTCCAACATGGCAGCCTCTAATGAAGAAAAGTAGTTAAGGCAGAGCCTTTTTAAATGTAACCTGTAACTGTGAACCCTAGATCTCAGAACTAGAAGGCTCCTTGAGGCAATGAGAAGGCAAGCTGTCTAGTTAGAAGGGCAGAGTTTCTGCACCAACTATGTCATGATTCCTATGCCAAAATTTCCATCTTATATGACTTTGGGGGGAAAATGTACACACCTATTTCTCATACAGTTCACCTATAAGAAAGAGAAAAGGATCATGGATTCCTCTCTTTTCTGATCTGTTGTCAACATTACATATGATATAGGTGAAGCACTGAGTGAACTATGCATTGGAAGGATTTCTTAATACCCTGTGTCTGGGAATGGTCTCCTGTTCTCAACTCCACTGACTTCAGTTCCCATACCGTCATCATTGAAACATCCAGACAACCCTCCCTGCATGCATACATAGCAGCATCGCTCTGGCTCAGCGCCTTATATCACAGAGCAGGTGGCTGAGATAGACCAATCAACTGAGTTTCTTCATAACTGCTTCTGTTCTGCATTCTATGAGAAACTTCTTAAGTCAGAGACTATCTTGTTCTCATCAGCCCCCAGCACCCAACTCAATGCCTGCTCACAGTAGATTTGTAATGAATCTGTAGAATAAGTGAATTCTCACAAGTATGGGATGTCTTTAGAATCAGCTGGAGGCCATCCCAAATCCCAAATATCGTATTGTTGGGTCACAGGATAACAAAAGGGTATTATCGCTCACTTGTCTGTGCAACTCTTTATCCATCATTATTCCCCCATTCTGAACTCTCAAGTAGCCTTGCCCTGCTTTTAGCTGAGGGCAAGAAAAATTCTCAAGTTCTTGCATAAATTCCAACATGCTGCTGCACCACATTGAGTGAGATGAAACCCACTTGCCTGGTAATTTGGAAGAAGTTCAGAAAGTCAGAAAGGTATTTTCTTCATTTAGATATCTCTTTCTCTCTCTCTCTCTCTCTCTCTCTCTCTCTCTCTCTCTCTCTCTCT